>JAQQZY010139678.1:0-48178 GCA_030068375.1 Ostorhinchus rueppellii
CCCCCCCCCCCCCCCCCCCCCCCCCCCACTGAGCATGGCAAAACATTTTTGGATCCATTACCTTGGAGGAATCTGATTCTTTCATGACCATGTAGGGTTCACAGCATTCCCCAATGTCACCTTGTTGAAGGACTTTTTCAAGCTGAAAAAGATGAACAAAACTATATTTAAGCCATAAAAAAACCCTCAAATGTTTAAAACAGATTACGACAGTGCCTTCAAAATGTTCCAAGTAAGATTTAAAGGGGTAGTATTTTGCGAAACCCACTTTTATTAGTCTTTGGGATCTTTAGTTGTGTATTTGGGGACCCTAATAGTTCAAAAAGTTTGAACTTGAACCTTCCAGGTGCTGCAAAGCTATCTTTAGATTCATTTGGGCAAAAATTGAGTGGATTTCTACAACCCGTTTCAATTAGTGCTTAATTTGTTACATTTGATGACTAGTTACGTCATGACATCTGCACATATAAGGTCAAGATTGCCGATGAACATTTCTCCCAATATCCCATAATTGTTTATCAGCAGCAGCAGTTGTAGTAAAAACTGAAAATATGTCCAAACTTTGAGCTGATTACCAGACAGAGAAGCACAGTCAATAACCTGGAGGGGGTGAGGTGTGAAGTGGATCATTTGCATTTAAAGGGACAGCGCTCAAAACGACCTGTCACATGTCATTAGTCAGAAATAAGGTTGAAGATGGGCCTGTGGAGTTGAATTAATGAAGAATTCAAACCCAAACATAGCATTTACAGTTTGCGTAGACCAAAGGGAAATGTTTTAAAATGCATAATTCCATTTAAAAAAGCAAAATATCACTCCTTTAAAATGCTGAATAAGGGCAAGACTTCTGCATGCAAAAACACTGCGCACCACCTTCCTCTTTTATATGTGGCAGGAGTTTTAGTACCTTAATGACCAAGAAGATATCAGGAGATGGGTACGTGATGGACAAAATGGCAGAACGAGCCAGGGTGGAGATGGCTACATGTGGTGTGTGGGGTTTCAGCAGCCCTTTCATTGGATCCGAGTTCAGGTCGAAGTAGAAATTCTCCGAGATCTGTCAGGGGGAGGATTGAGATAAATGGGAAAGCAGGGGAGGGGTAGGAAAGATGATAATGGAAATGTGCATCAATGGTTTTTAATTCAGTTTTAACTCCGTGATCTAAACCCTGATAGCACTTAGGCCTTTTTGAGACGAGGGAAATTCAATTAGTCAGGCATGAGCTCAGAATTACGTAAGTGGTTTGCAGAGTAAAAGTCACAGAAGAACACTTACTCTACCAAATAAAAACATAATGTACTGAGGAAGAAAATACCTTTTTCTTTTCCTTGACGTCATATAGTGCAAGTGTCCCGAATATAGGTTCAATTTCGATTTCAAATCTAAAAAACATGAAAGATTTCCACAAGATATCACACGTAAAGCACTTCCAAAATGTCTCTGATAAAGAATCCGAGCATGAAGACACACATGTACACTATTGAAAGTTACTTACTTCAGAGACAAACACTTGACCATGATTCTCTGGCCACAGTGTTCCTTGGGCACTTCTGGGACAGAGCATCTCTCAACTGCTTCATCCTGCCACACAGACAACAAAACCCATGTACGAGACACACACACACCAGAATAACATTTACACAGATGTCATGGCAACGTCGCAGCAGAGAAAGCAATGGGGTGTTCAAAGATATAAAAGCAGATGGATGGAGTGAGAAAATAGGAACACACAGAAAAGAAAAGCAAACAGTTCCCTAGAAGTGGTTTGGATTTCCAGGCATTATGGCCATTCATGTTAAGGGATCATCATTAATGTTACTCTGATTCAATGTCGGTTAAAAAAAAAAAAAGAAACAAAAGCAAAAACATCTTTGTTGAGTTAAATAAAGACAAAACTGGAATGTACTGAAAATAATAACTGAACCTACATTCTGTATTTAGTAAAACAGATAAACAAAACGTGTCGAGAAAATGCCTTTAGATTTAATCCTCATCAATTTTTTTCAATTCATGTCTGGTGATTTTTTTTTTTTTTTTTTAAATGTTGACACTTGGAAATGACTTCAGGTGTCTACAATCAATCTGTCTGCATCTGGCATCATGGCTGTGAAAAATGGATTAAAATTACTTCAAATAGGATTAGGCCTCTAACTCACGTTTGTAACATTTGTCCAGGATCACCACATCTCATTTTGCCAAGACAAATATGAAGATAGATAGATTTCAGGAGACAGGGATCATCATATAGTCATAATTTTAGGGCTAAAGTTTTGATAAATTCATCTGGTACTTATTGAGACATTTTGGTCTGACTATAATGGATTGACAGGCAGCAGACGAGAACAGCCAGGATGGCATGGCCAAAGAGGAACAGTTTATTTCTGATTAATCTGTTTATCAGTGACCTTCTGATACAAACCTCATCAGGTGGTGGATACAGGCCTAACAGATCACTATGGCGTCCCTGCTGACGTGCTTCAGTATTGCGGCGGTCCATGTCCTCCACAGCTGTCCGTTCCAGCACAGACGGCAGCAGAGCGTCTGGGGAGGAGTTCTTCAAGTCAAAGATACTGGAGGCCCAGCTGCCCCGAGGAGTCTCATCAAGGCTGACAGAGCGGCGCTTTGCGTCATCCTGAACCACACAACACCAGAGTGAGCTCGAGAGGTGAGATCATTTGTTTTGCTTCCTCAAGGCAAAGATGTCTGCTTTAGGTTCACAGTGTGGGGGGTAGGGAGCTTTTATAAGGCTAAGAAGAACATTAGATATGAGTCAAGTACACAATGTGTAATGGATAATGGAGTGAGATTCATAAATTGCTCATCATTTTCAAAACGATGAGCAACACACAAGTCATAGTTCCTTCCCAGTCAAAGAAAGGTACATGCAAAGTGTCTATTTGTCCAGAGAATTTATCCAGGTAAATGATAAGAATTACAGCAGCTTGATGAGACTTTGTGATAACATTTTCATTCCTGACAACACTGTTTATACAGTAATCAATAACTCTGTGTTTAATGAGCCCAAAACAGCTGAACAGTCAGTCATTGCTTAATACAACAAGTCCTTGGAACATCAATAGATGGCTACCTGATCGTCCTGGCGCTCAGCTGCAGCAGCCTCATCCAGTTCAAAGGTCTGTTTGACCAGGCCTCGCTGCCTCTCTCTCTGTCGCTCAGAGTTGTGAGGGGTGTATGTGGTACTGTAGCGCTGATACCTAGAGGGGAAAAAAGGAAAAGGCTGTTCTTGTAATAATGTAACTGTCAATCATATGAACAATGAACAGGGAAATGTGGAAAGCGTTATTAAACAATAGATGAAACATGTACTGTAGGTTAATTCAACAAGACCCACAGCAGACACGTACTTTCTTTGAATGACGAGCCAGTCATCTGTGTAGACTGCCAAGGCGTCTCTCACTCTAGGATCCAGTGTGCTACATAAAAAAAATACATAAATTATTGAGCAAAGCATGCTTTCAATATTTATGTTCGTTCAGTGTAAGAGAAAAGGCTTTGTTCCTATCTTTAGTGATTTGCCTGCCATAGCAGCATTATTATTCCTCTGCGTGTGGTAATATAAAAGGCTTGATGAGTGTGCGAGTCATGTTGCCCATTAGCAGTTGGACTCACTCCTCCTCCTCAGGCAGTGGAGGCTCCAGTGTAGTGCACTCTTTGTCCAGCTGGAGGAGCTCCAGGTCATCCTGCGGGAACTCCATTAGCTGTCGCAGCGGACCGGGCTCCACCCCAGGAGCGTGGCTGCTCACATACTCCTCAAAGTCCACAGGCTCCACAACATCAGTAAGAGGCAACTGTCAATCAACAATCAACATGTTACAACTATGACACGAAGCATAATAGCTTATCTTAATCTGGTCAGTAGTATAGACAAGACTTAAAAACTGCATAAAAGAGAGATAAGGGGAGGTCAGTTAATAGGATTGGAGGAAAGGACATTTCTGAACTGATACAGTTATGGAAAATAGATGGAGATACACATGAACATTAACCATATAAACAATTCCAACCTTTTTCTTGGACATCATGGTGTAACAGAATGTAATTACTTGACAAAAATATCTGTTACACATTACTTGTGCATGTACATGAGAAACAAAACATTAAGAACACTTTGTTTAAATACAATGTCCAGAAGAAAACAATTCATTTTCACTTCACAGTTTTCTCCAAATGCTTTTCACTTTCTGTTTCTGGGTGAAAGCCAAACTAAAATCTGCCACAGCCTCTAGTGCTTGCAACATCCTGTGTAAAAGCTTGACATACGGTATTTAGAATGGAGTTTTTTACTAAACTGTCTCATTTATGTGAATTTAGTGCCAAAAAAAAACAAAACAAAACAAAACATGACTTTAATTACATATTTTCTAAAAGCTTTGATAAAACGTAAATGCCCATTACTTGATTTGAAGACACACATATGCCTCATTGTCAAACTACACAGGTAAATGAGATCATGTATATCATATTTTATGTTCCTTCAGTAAACCAAGTGTCAACAACTAAATACTGTCATCAGCGTCTTCCATCTAAACCTAAACTTAATTCACAATGTTACACCCATTATCTTCTGTCTTTACAAACTGGATTTTCAACCAGACTTTAAACTCCAGTAGGCTAAACACAGGTTGACTCACAGGGTGGTGTGCACCTCCTCGTTTCTTGGACAGCTGAGGAGACCCATAGTCTCTGGACACTTGCTTTCTGACCTCGGCTGCAACCGTCCTGAACAAAAACAAAAAGCAAAAGCTGTCAGAAACTGAAACAAAGAACTATTTTTAATTTACAGTTACATAAAATTTTATTTACAGTTACATAAAAAACTGCAAACAGTGTTAAGAAAATATTTTACTGCCAATTTGCTTTATATGAATATACAAATAAACATTACATAAGAACATTCTGCAAGTTTCACTTTAGTATTGATCCCACACAGAGAAAACTTGGCAAAGAATGTGCCTGCCTGTACTGTAACAAAAGAAAGTTTACATTCACTTTCCTCATAATAACATTCACTTAGTATTCATTGTCTAGTCCATCTGTACTTGCATTACTCTACTTTTAACATACAGTTCCTGTATAATCTGCTCTCAAACAGTCTTCAGCTGCTGGTCCCCGTAGTGATGCTGATGCAGCTGTTCTGAATAGGGAGTTAAAACGGGTCTCATAGAGAAGTGGTGAGTTGGCTCCAGGGACCAGGCACAGAGCCAGAGTCCTGTCCCAGGCCTTTATGGACTAACGGCAAATGAGAGGCTTAAAGAGAGACAAAGCAGAAAAAAAAACAATCCTCTCACTAAGACAGCAAGCAGCTGCTCCTTTACAACCACAAAATGTCTGTTACTGTCATATACACAGCTGCAAAGGCTTCAATATTTCCCAATGCATGGTCTTGATGATTACACAGTGAGGGTTCATGGCTTTATTTCATCTGTACACATCCTGTAGAGCACAGAAGACGAAACATGACCTCCAATTCATGCTTCAAGACACTCTTTTCTTTTAAACATTCTGATAATGTTCTTATCCTCTTCTACATTTAACTTTTGCATATTTTCAGTACACATGTCCAGACTATTTCCTGCTAAAACTTTAAAACTATTTCTGCAGCACTGTACACCTCCATTTAAAACAGGAAAGAGGAAAGCTATCAACTGCAACGGTAATAGCCAGAACACCCCTTCCCACCCACCCTTTCCTGCATCCGGCACTAAACAATAGTCTGGGTCCCACTAAGGCAAAGTCTGATGGGACTTGGGGAATGCAAAGAGATGTTCAGTCAATGAAGCTTCAATAGGGTATGTTATTGAAGCTCGACAGGTAAATTTATAGAGGTACAAAGGATAAACTGATCAACATCATTACTCACTAATCATAAAAATGACTGTTTTACACAATGCACCCAGGAACAAAAAACCTGAAATCCGCTCCCCAAAGACATAAGAACACCTTTGATTAAAAAAAAAAAAAAAAAAACCTGCTCAGCTGGTATTGAAGTCTTGAGCCATTTCTCAGTGAAAGTTAGTGAAGCTTGCCATTAAAACATTATAAATCAATCAACGTGTGGATTATAAGATCTTTTTTTTCTTAAAAAGGCTATAAGCAGTGACTTAATTGGGCACAAATGCTTTATTTCATGTGTATTATTCCTATAAACATGACACACCTATAGAATTTCTCCTGGTATCTAATCAATAACTTATAGCATAATAAAGCACTCAAACCCATTTATTAAAAAAGAAGAAGAACAGGTTTACAACATGTGGAAACAGGTAGCTATAACGTTGCTGCGAGGTGTTCACACGACAAATTGCACATGTGGTGATATGTTATGGTGATTAAACCAGTTTCCTTTGCATTCCAACTCTTGGAAATGGCATTTAACAGTCATCAGCTTAGCCCTAATCTTGACAATGTTATGATAAGTAGCTCAGTCATTGTTGATGACAATGCTCTCACGATGCTACGATACATCGAGAAATAAACAGCAGGCTAAAAAAGTCTAAGTATTAGACTTCAGTAGGTGTTTTGATAGATATTTTGTTATTGCACTAACAGCTGTAAACATATTAGCGGGTTTGAGGCCAGGGATAGGTTATTAATCCTAGCATAGTGGCTATATGCACCGTTTGTCCAGCAGGTCAGTCAACGCACCACGAACCCGTACTACTGTGAAACAATAACTTAGGTTCAAGGCTCACCGGTTGATTTTATGCGCAAACGCCCTCCTTTCGCTCGCCGTAGAAGTCATTTCTTGCCCCCATATGAAGAAAATCCCCCAAGTCAAAGTGAAACAACTATCCTCCTCCTTTTTTCTTGGCTCTGTCCCGTCTTGCACTGAGTTGCGGACTCTCTCAGACCGCTTCCTCCTCCACGCTGGGACCGGGCAGGGATCCCTCCTTGTTCCTCCTAGCGGCTGGGAGCTGAACCGCGGTCAAACTGTGAAGTCACCCTACGGTACACTCCACACCCGGTGACACTCCAAAATAAAACCTGGCTTGTGTTCTCTCTAACGGTTTTGTTTACCTGTTGGACATTTGTACAACTCTAAATCTACCGCGCGCGCTTCACTTCTCTATTGCAGTCATGCTCAGATTGGGATGCGCTGTGATTCTGTCCCAGGTGAGTGATCACTTTACTTCCGGCTTTCGTTCTCTTCCCCCTGAAGTTGACTAGCTTTTTCAAGTCTCTTTACTTTATATCCACCATCTGCTCAGACTGAAATCTCACCTGACCGGTTTTGACTACCTGATAATGGCGCACAGACACCACCGTTTAGGGTTTCACTGGTTTCATTTCTGCACAAAATTTAGGGAACCAAAAAAGTGTTGTGACATTATACTTATTTAGTAGTTAGATCAACATTGTATAACAACATACTGATTGTTTCAAAGTATGGAATTGTTGATTTGACATTCATTTGCCTTATTTTCCCTTCGTTTATTGCATATTTGGACAAAAATGCACAATAGCAGCATCTACAGGCCTGCAACTGCTGTATAATTTAACGTTAAACAGATAAGCGTGTTGTGTCGTTACTCCACCAGCAGGTGGGGCTGTTCACCGTGATTGGACAAGAAAGAAAGCGTTCGCCTCATCAGTGATTGTTGAAGATTCAGTCTTCAAATTTGACCTCTACAAGGAGATGAGATATGCGCAGCTTTGTTTGCAGCTGTATTGTATAACGGTGACTGGAAATAAGAACTGTGAGTATATAAATCAGAATATTTACAGTTTGTTTTTTGTTTTTGTTTTAACTGCAGCCGTTGAATTACTCTTCAGATTCTTTAAGGCAAATAAACCATGTGTCAAACTCTGTATTTCAGAGGGCCTTATCTCCTGATGTTTTTGACCAATTGTGGAATGACATTGTCCGTGTTACTTCCCACTATTGAAATACATGTCAGTTTACTGTAACAGCAGGCTTACATCACCCTCCTCCCATCCTTAAATTACTTCATACCCCCATGCCTACTATGAAGCATTAATATAGCCATACTCGCTGCTGCAGCCCTCCCCCCCACTGCTCAGTCCATCTACCCCACAGTCGTCCTATTCAGCACCCTGGAGAGCTGCTGCAGGTACCCGGCCTGTCCTCTGTGAGATGGCTGATGAATGACATGAATTGTAAAGGAGAGATGTGAAAAATGGAGAGACGGAGGTAGAATTAACCTTGCGTGACAGAGGGTTGGCTGTAGCAAAGCAAGGACAGACGTCTCGGGGATATATGTTTATGTATGGAGCAGCAGTCAGAGCAGCATCAGAGCTCGCAGCAGGGCCATAGACACCGCTAATGAAAATAAATGAAGTGCACGCTTCCTGTTTCGCCTCCATAACAATGCCAGAACTCGTCTTTCTCTCCGGTTCAGCAATTCTATTTCATTGCACAATGTAATGTTTGCATATTGATTAAAACAAACAAATTCTTCTTTTTTTTATTTGCATGAAGGTACAGTACACACCAGTACATTCAACTGCCAACTTGAACAAATGTATGACAACATTTTTAGCATAACCATGTGAATCTAAATTTAGTCTGTACATATACTGTGTGTGTGCCGCTGCAGTGTCCTTGCACTGTTGAAAAACCCACCTACTATAAGTGGGCTGAACCCATGCCTTCTTTATCCTTCTGTCCACACCTTCCCTGCCTGCTTCCTTGCCTTTCTGTTCATCGAAGGCTTTCAATCCCTAGATCTGCACTATTGTTTGAACGCCCAGCCCCCACAGCCGAGAGATCCCCCCCCTCCACCACTACCATCACTGCTGTGTTACCAAAGAACAAAAGAGAGAGTGTCAGACACCACCCACTAGATCTCTTTCACACCAGAGCCCCCACCTCAGTTCCAGATGGGGTTGCCTTTTTTCAGGGTTTCTCTCAACCCCAAGAGTCCTTCAAAATGGAGGCCCCCTGCCCCCTGGAGACCACTACTCAGCTGCCCGTCATCCACCTGCTCAGCCGCCACGCGCCCGTGGCCAGGGCACATCCCCTCTCTCTCCCACCCCACCAGGGAGTCCTATTAAAATCATTAACCACTTTTTACTGGGCTCTGCTTCCAGGACATTACTCCACCAGCAGGAAAAACTTTAACAACATTATCTTCTAAAATGGAAAATGACAATCCAACTATGAATTTTCAGAAGAAAAAAGAAAGCTGACAAAACATGAAAAAAGTACACAAGCAAAAACTGCTATAGGAAGTATTAGAGAGGTTATTTTTGAAATTTAAGAAGTCACAGATTACTATTTTACTCTGATAAAAATCTAATTATTATTGTTGTAATTATGTAATGATTAATTACATGATCAAAGTAATGTAACTTTTGGATTATTTAAAATGTTTTGAGGAAATATGGCTGAAATGTAATCTAAAATATAATGAAAGCAAGAAGTACTCAACGCTTATTGCCAAACTTTTATTAAAAAGTAATGTTAGAGCCCTTTTCTGGTATCAGATGGAAAATATTGGTAAATTTCCAACTCTGAAAAAATTCAAGTTCTTGTCTGTTGCTTGTTGCCACAGTGTGGGCAGCTGTTCTATTATACATATAAAGTTTTTTACTGAAAAGGAAATATTCATATGTAACTCCTTTTGTATTCATCAACTTTTTGATTTGTGACTGTAATTACAGATTTTCTCAATAGCTATAATGGATTACTCTTACAATAAAAATGCTAATAGTTTTCTGATGATGCTAATGGGATTCAAGCATTTAACAGTGAACAGTACTTCTTCATGTTGCATTTTCTGCTGCTGTCAGAGACGGATGGAAGAATTACACCTAACCAGACTGAAAACTGTAATCAATAATGCTAATTCTAATCCCCACTGAATGGTGTCCCATGCAGGGGGCAGGCAGATGCACATCAACATGTAGCATCTTCAGGAGGATCTCGGCTTCGACCTCTACCCCTGTCTTGACCTTTCCCCTCCAGGGATAGAGAGTGAGCTACAGCAACAGGACGCATCTGCTACAAGACAGCTGCTAAATTTCTTAATGTTTATTCTACAATCAGGAGTGGGTAGTGGGGGGCACAGATATTAATTGTTAAATTACCCAAAATCTGGTAAATTATTATCCAACTCATATGCCTTTTACACCTTCTGGTATACACATCAACCAGCCTTGAAATATTATACTGGCATTATCAGTTTGCTTATTCAGTAATAAATTGTAAGGAATCAATCCAGTGCATCAGGAACAGCAACACATAAGGCTCAGGCACCAGCAACCACACTTTCTCCTCTGCCTACATTACATGCATGGATGCATGCTATGCTGTCACTCGCTAACCAAGATTTATGGAAATACTCCCCTCCATCTTCACTGTATGCAGTACACATAGCTCACTTCTATTACTGCACTTCAATGTCTGAATATATGCAGATATATGCATATAATGTGTTTATGACTTCTTTACAGCACTTGCCACAGAGTTTTAGCAGATTTCGTGTTGCAGGAAATGACTAAACCCCCATCACCATTACCACTACCCCCATCCCACCACCATCCTCTAGTCCCTAAGGGTTCTAGCAACCAAATCAATTGAAAGAAAGAAGAGTGCACTGTGGTCCTCCCCCTACATCTGTCAGGGAGGGAAACAGGAGGGGCTGCACTCATGGGCTGTACCGGGGAACAATATCACTCCATCTGTCACAAACCGTTTCATCTCTGATGGGATGAAATATAGCTCACAAATACATCTACCTCTATATATCTATGTATTAGCTTACCAGTGCCCAAGCCCCTTCCAATTCCCAGCAAACATATGCAGTGGCTTTTTGTCTCATATTACCTTCCTCTCACCAGTCGGCCAGCACTCTCCAACCCCCTTGTAAATCATGCTTTTAAGCCAAACAGCATGTTAAAAGAAATTATTCCATTTTACACAGTTAATGAAAATGGACCACTACCAAGTAACGAAATTTGCATGTAAAAAGTTCCAGTATGAATGTACAGAGCAGCGAACCTGAAAGCTTAATGAATGAGAAAGCACATATTGAATTTGGAGGAAATACTGAAAAAAAGTAAGATGCAATCTGCTAATAACCAGAGAGCTCTTTCATATTCAAATAGTGCTGCTGCTGTGTTGGGAGGATGGGTGTGGCCGGCTGATTCTTCTTGTCTTCTGAGCTGTCGCGGCTTTGTGACGTCCAATATCCCATTTGCTCTATCACATTTATGCTATCAGCCTGGTCACTGTTCAGTGCTGAGGGTAACAAAATGAAAACCCCGACAATACCTATCAAAATCAACAGCGCTGCACACTGACCTCCGACAAAACAAAGTAGCCCAATGATCCAGTAAGCTGTAAGAACAGCACAAAATGGCCTGTCTGCTTACAGGAGGGAAGAACGAAAAAAAAAAACCTCCATATCCCCAAGAGCCATCATGCATCTCTCTCAGCAGCAGGTAGAGCTGCAATCTCAGTCATTCATATTTAATTCCACAGGAGTTTCCGGCCAGACTAATGTGCTATTGATTTCAAGTCTCCTATTACTGAAACGGGGGAGGGCCATAAGGGGGAGAGAGCTGGACTACAGGGAGTGGGAGAAAGAGATTGAAAGAGGAGTGAAGGAAGAGGAAAGATGAAGCGAGAGAAAACAGAGTGTAATGACTAAACCAGCTCGTTTTTCTAGGAAACATTATCATATTCCATTGGAACAGCTTGTTTTATCTATCCGGTAATTTATCCACTGTCAAGTAAATACAACTTACATGAAACCACAGTGAGAAAGAACAATGATGGTTGAGAAAGATATCATTTTATATTATTTATTGCATATTAAAAGTGAGGGCATTTGCACAGTTTAGTTCATTGTAACAGGAACAGGCACACTTGCACCTTCCGTATTTGTTTTCTAACTGTCACATGTGTATGTTTTATGTCACATAGAACAAGAGCAACATGAAAAGGAGTGTGAGCAAAACAAAGAGAATGTCTAAGAGCTTTGTGTATTTAAGGTCTCTCCCTAGATACCTCCTCAGACAGGACAAAATGAAAGATTAATAACCGTAGCTTTATATTTAAAAAGGTTTGAAGTAAAACATGGTCTCTGTAAAGGAGGTTAGTCCTGCTACAACCAAGCTCAAACCCACATGCATCAACAAACACCCCAATTAAATACACAAAAATGGCACAAATAATAGTATAATTAAAAGCTATTATATGCCTGCATGTACACTTGATTTTCCCTTTGATCAAAGAGCAAGAATATAGCATCAAAGGTAAAACATATCCCATACTGCAGTGAATAGGTACAATCAAGACACAATAAAACTGTACACAGAGAATTAAATAGGCACATGGAAAGCAGAATATAATCCATAAATAAAAAGATGACAAGAGCGTCTACTTCAGAGACTTCCTCCCACCAGCCTGTCTACTCTAATAATAGCCCAGAGACAACACATCCAGACAGACAGAGAGAGAGAGAGAGAGAGAGAAAGATATAGAAAGAAAAAGAGGAGCGAGACGGAGTGAAAGTGCAAGAGTGAACCCATGAGGGAGACCACAAGAAATTTGCCAAATAATGCATAAAGGGTTGAATTAGGCCAGTTGCCATTATCAACAAATGTCCTTTAAAAAGAGGCTAATTTAATTTTGGATCCTTTCCTGAAAGCAATAACTGCTTCAGTGCTGCTGCCATAGAACCCTAAATTGCCAAGAGCCAGGCCTGGTGGAGAGACCACTGAATTAACCAGACCTGAGGCTGAATCATCCTACCCATCCCCCTGATACACTGTCATAGTGTCAGTCTTACCCACAGCCCCCCGTCTCCCCATACACACAAGGCCAGTAGCTTACCGCAGGGCAATGGCAACAGGCATTTCATTTTGATGTGAATAATAAACATGAGAAATAGAAAATGGCTAGGGTAAGGACTTCACCCCTAAAGGGCTTTTGACATTTACGATGTTAAGTATCATTATGAACATACATTTCAGTTTCATTATGAACGTACATCTCAGTTTTAATACATAATGAATTAATAATTCACACAATGCTCTTGATGCTTTGGACTGCTGCAGAGATAACACAGTTTCTTAAAATGTAAAATACCAATGCAAAACATGAGCATTTTTCCTGTAATCTGACAATTGTACAGTTAGTAGCACTCTGTGGGCTGTTGGACTATAAAAGTAGTGAACTCTGCAAATTCTTAAAGTTCATCACTCTGGCAGCAAGGAGCATTCCACGATACACCAAAACAAAGGCATCAATGCAACAAGATGCCTAATCAGTAGTAGTAGAGGGTCCCTTAACAATAAGAACATAATCAGTAGAATAACAAAAAAGCTTTTAAGCAAAACCAACGCTTGATCCTTTGATTCAGCAATGCACAATGGGCGCTTCAAATGCCCTCTTACCCACGGGGAGGATTCAGCTGCCGTGCTGCTAACCAGGGCTCTAATGAGGGGCCACAATTAAGCCCATTTATTCACATTAAGTGTGAACTGTAAGTGGGGCTGCAGTCAGTTGATGGACCTAGGTGCCATTGTGTTATAAGAGCTGCTTTTATTCACCACACAAAGATGGAAAAAACACAAGCACCTAATGACTGAATCTCACCATCTCTTCTCAGACGTTGATAAACACCAGCGAACGCACAGACACGCACACATGTGTGCATGTACACGAAGACACACACTTTTCCTCCCTCTCTAACAAACTGACTCAAAGGCTCCAGCGCATCCAGGCTGAGTTGAGTCACTGCTTGACAGAACGGTGGGGGCGGGGTTAAGACAGACTGACAGTGGGGCTCCATCTCTATCCTCTTATTAACGCTTAACGAGTGCTTTCCTCATGCAATATTCATCTTCACTAATATCATCCAAGCTCTGAGCTGAGCTTGCTACTTATGTAAGGCAATTATGTAAAATATCAGACAAGGCCCATGTTCAGAATCTGACTGGAAGAGAACTGCAGGACAATGACAGGAAGGAAGATGGGGCATACAGGAGGGATGGGGACTTGAAGGTAGGAGTCACAATAAGAAACATATAGTACAGGGAAATAAGGGACTTGTGTGTCCTGTACATCAGCTCCGTCGGAGAATAGATAAATCAATACACTGAGTCATCATCAGCAAGTGGCTAGTGTCAATAATGCAAACAGTATTCTCCCTCACACCACTATTCCTTACAGCCACAGACATCCTAGGACTCCTCAAGGTCAGTTCAGGAAAGCAAAGCAGGGAAACTGATGGTTGCTGCAGTAAGGCTCACATCAGCACCACTTGTCCACTCGTGAACATGTAAAGCGCACACAGAAGGCTGAACCACTATATGAGGCACAACCCTTGTTTAAAATCTCACTTCCTCTGATGAACAGCTACTGGACTCATACACAAATAAACAAATACGTAGTGATTTACGCATAGCCGCACGCACACCCACCCACCCCCCAGGTCAAGGCCCTATGGGGGTCTGCACAGAAATAGGTCATTTGTCACACATGATGTCCCGGGGCAGGGAATCCATTATAGATGAGCCCAAACAGCATGTCTCAGTGAGCACTCACCACACAGGAGGGAGCAGCAGGAGGTGGGCAGAGAAGGATGAGAACTCTTCAGGAAGGGGAAACTGGGATGTCGTAAAGTAAGCCAAAAATCAGTGCTGGTCGTAGTTCTGTAGGATGACCAGCAGCATAAACCAGAAAAAGGGGGATAATTCATAGTACAGCCTGATCTAAACTATACCTTTCTGAACTCTACATTGTACAGACATTAATTAATTCAGAGGCTATCTAATTTGTTATTCTCATGTCTGCACCTGACCCTATAGCTAGCCATCTGCCTGGCCTATGAGAGGACCAGAAATCATCCACTCATTCAACTTATGGGCGTAATTCTTTGTTTCTAGCCCCAAATGAGGCACAATTATGTCATAATTTGTGTCCTTCTTCCTCATCACTTTGATTATTGGTTAAGAACTCAGAAAGACTACGGACTCTACCCTCAAAATGCTTTTATTCGCAAAGACAAAGGCCTGAGGAGTGAAGCTGTGGTTTCAAACGGACCTAAATGTAGAATGAGAGAAAAAGGAAGGGGCTGTGCAGAGGGAGAAGTGAGTGAAAAGTGAGGGGAATGGGAGAAACAAGTCCACTGTCTTGTGCTGCACCCATCTGTTCTGAAAGTGCAGGTGGAGCCCTATTCACTCTGCTCTGCGTGTGTGTGTGAAGAGGGGGGCAGGAAGAAAGGAAGGGCAGCGAGAAGGAGGGAGTGGAGAGATGGAAGGGCAGGGATGGAAGGGGAGGGGGGGACTCTTGGTTATCTCTCCTGAAGGGGATAATGGGAGAGGAGCGCATTGCAATGGCTGCCATGTAGTACCCTCCCTGCACAATTAGCCAATCAGCAGCGCGCTCTGCCAGCCAGGAGGACGCATAAAAGAAGAACATTGCAGCAGAGGCACAGAAGGAGACTGCGAGAGGAGCAGGGAATTGCACACAAAAACAGCAGAACTAGAACACCCTCCCCTGGACACACCCTGCTGAGGATCACTGCTTCTCTTTTTTCAGAACCATCGCCCACGCCACTCGGAGAGAACGCTCTCCCTCATCATCATCCAGTAGAAAACCCCTTTCTCCTCATTTTCATCCTATAGAGGACACCTACAATCTCAAAGGGCTGAGATCCCCTGGCGAAGATTGTATTTTTTTCCTTTTTTTCTTTTTTTTTTCTTTTAATTTGGAGTCCTGACAGAACATAAGGGCCATACAATATAAAGGCCGAAGAGCATATACAGACTCCAGCTCCAAGACCAGTGCAAAGAAAGACCTAGATTTCTTTCATTGTACGTCAAGAATGGTTACTGTACGTATGACTCTATTTCTTTAATATTGGTAAAGGGGATGTACTAGAGCAGCATGCTTACATTGTGTTAGTACCTAATGCACTACAATGCATGTACACATGTGATGTAGCCATTCATTTAACATCCTTCTTATTGCCATATCTTCACTGGATATAAATGTAATTTAAAATAATCTATGGCTGTGGCCACATGTTGTAACACAGAAGCTGTTTGGGATAAGTGTCTTATGTTTTATCCAATATGTGGTCTGGTATTATTATGATAGCATTAACGGTCGATAGTGGCAATTAGCTATCTCACTCTGAGTGATGCGCCATGCCCGGCTGCGCTCCAGTCTGCAGTCATCGTCTGCGATGGATAAAGTCTAAATCCTGCCATTTTAGATAGCACTGCTTATACGTTTTAGTCTAACATCCACTCGGACAGCCTAATGTCGCAGGTCTGAAGATATTTTCGTATTGATGAAAGGTGAAACGATTAAGGAATTCCGCAGGATTATAGTGATGGAGAGGGAAAAAGGCGATAAGGCGCACGGCGCAGTGGGGGGAGGACTGGCTTTCTTAGCGTGGTGCAGCACAGGATGCTGAAGACGGCTTTCTGAGACAAAACATGATGCCTCGGAGGCTGAGGGCCCATCCAACAAGGCAAAGGAAAAAGGGTCGAGTCATTCCGGGAGGAGGAGGGGGAGGGGGGAGATTACGCATCCATTGGTTTGCATTGAATCAGACAAAGTCCAAATTCCTCAGGGTTCTCGTTGCGATGCAACCGAGTAAATGGGCTGGAAATCTCGGAGGCCGCGGTAGTAAGGACGCGCGCGGACATCTCCATTTTAAGCGCATTTTCTCTAAGTACCACAGCCCATACGTACAAGATGGCCATGCTTGCATTGCGCTTGTCGGATAAAAGGAGATGTGTGCGGTGATAAATTAGCTTTGCTCTGTGCCGACGGCCGGATTGGGCGTGTCTCTGCTGGACCTGAGTACCAAACGAGGGCCTTTAAGCCTCAAACGGCCTACTCCCATTTACCTCTTGACATCCTCTGAAGCTACCAGCATAATCTTTTTACGCACATTAATTAAGAGCAGAAGCATTTGCCTTTAAATTATAGAAGCAAAGATAGTAATCCGTAAACCTAGGATTAGAGTGGCTGCCGCTCCAGCTCCTTTCAAATGACATGCAGGTGTTATTAGAAGGACAAATAAATAATTCACTATTTTGAGTTTCGGAAAGTGTGAAATTATAAACTACAATTGCAATTGTACTTTCTACACATTACAACGCTTAAGCTTTCAATAAAGTAATGATAATAAAAAAATACAGATGTTTTTCTTCTGATAGATGAGTAGATTAGATAGATGAGTTTTGTCCGTGTAAATGTTAGCCCATGAATAACTTTAAGGTATGAATAAACTGAATTCACTGGGCGTGTTTTGTCTTTTGTCAGACTCCAACTGTCTACCTGCCATATTTCCAGTCCCACTTTTATTTTTCTCTTTGTTCTACATTACCTATTGTCCCTTGCAGGCCTAGACAGTGTCACACCGACGGAGGCTGTAGCTCCCCTCCACATGGTCCGCAGTCCTCCATGCCTGTACCGCAGTGCCAAGCAAATAAAAGCGTTGAGTCAGATAACCTTCCGAGGCACTTACACAATTCAAGGACAAGGACAGACAGCCACTGTAAACCAGTCCAAACAGTTAATTGATGTTAACTAAAAAGTACTATAAGCCTGTACTGAATTAAATATTAGATACATTTGGATCTTGATTTAAAATCGACCTTTTAAACTCTGGCCTCAAAGCAACGAATACATCTCCAGGAAAAACATACACGTGTATTCACAGTTAATACAATTTCCTATGTAACTTATAGGCGATGACAAGTTAAACACAATTATGTTATATAAGCAGTGATTTTCCCCCTGTTGCCCGTGACTTCATGCAATTATCCACAACAAACAGAAAAACCTGTATTGAGCAAAGCAGTAAAAGCACGTTTCTTCAGTGTGTACGACTGATGCTCAGGCTGTTTTACTCCACACACGTATCTTTTTTGGTTTTATCAATTCAAAACTGACGCCGGTTAAGATTCGTTTATGGCAAAAAATAATAATGATAAATTGTTATCTTTAAAAATATACATGCTTTTTTTTTGTTAACGGAGATTATCCTTTACACTCCAATATTTTCTGAGTTCTATCATTTCAGTGTAAACTATCACTTAAGAATTTGACAAATCAGCAAAAATAATACTGTAAATATGAGGATGCTGATTTTAAGTTGACATATCATGGCGTTTTTGACTTGGATCTGGCGACTGTAACAGTCATTGTTCCCGGAGAGTCCTGCAGCCCCTGGCCACGACACAAAGCGCCACTGTTTACATTAATATTCATAGTGCTGCCATAGCCTCTGCGAGAGAGAAGAGGAGGAACGGGTGGCTCTTTTGTTTGGCCGTTTCAATACGTTTATTCAGCAAAAAGGCGCTCCAGTTCATGAATGCCTGCAGAGCCCACAAGTCTTGGCTTTAAAATAAAGACTAAATAGAGAGAAAGAGAGGAATCGAGATATTATTTTGTGCATCGTTTTAATTTAATATCTGAGATTTATTTCTTAATGATTGTAATTTAAAAGGTTTAAAATGACAGTAAATAAAATGTGACGATTCGAAGGTCTTTTCTTGATTTAAGGGCCTCTCTGGCCTCAAATGAGACCGTCCGAAAGCCACTCCCTTTTTCAGCACGCTGGATAGCGCCCCGCATACAAGGACTTGCAAGACAGATTTGTCTCCCCAAGCCTTTGACGTTGTCTGCTCCCATCTTATCAAAGCAGCGCACATTCAGAGAGCTGAAATCTTTTAGAAATCTTTTATTTTTAGTCTGCAGAGCGTAGAATAGAATGGAGCCTCAGTGCATGGCTGACATGAGCTGTGACTCCTGTCGTCTTGTTGTTTTACAGCTGCCACCATGATCCCTTAAGCTGCAGAGAGTGTGGCTAATGCCCTTTGTTTGGGATAATCCTGTAATCTGTGTTATTTAGAAGGCTCATTTACACTTCAGCCTTGCATTCAGTTTTGATTCATGCCTTGCAAAGAGAAAAAATCTTTATATAATGCATTATAATGTGGACCACAGATAAGGTTATATATTAAAAGGAAAATCATTATAATCAATATTGTTGTCATTGTTAACTGAAAGAATATTCAATTGAATTTTTGTCCATGTATGTGTGATTATTGTGAATATTAGGTCACTGTAACATGTAACTTGGCCAATCTTATTAACTTACATTTCCAAACAGTAATTCTTGTGTACAATTTTGCCTCTAGTCCACTACTGTATTTGGAGCAGAAATCATTTGGAAAGGCTGTTTGTGAGCATCAGAAGACAGAACAGAACATTGACTGCATTTACATTTATGTTATGCTTCTGTGTTTTGTAATTTAATAGTGTACAGTGTAGGTGGTATGTGTGCTTGGCAGTGGAGGCAGGGCTCTTGTTTGCGTGCAAGTCTGGGTTCATGTGTTTGGCAGAGGAGGCAGGGCTCTTGTTTGCGTGCAAGTCTGGGACCATGTGTAGGCGATGCTGATGCAGTGCATTAAATATTAAGGGAGATCTCACAGACCCCCAAAATAGAAAAAAGCAAATAGTGCCAACTTCGACAACAACTGTAATCTACCAGGAATTCATGTTTTTAACATGTGTATTATAACATCCTTATTAGATAGTTAACAAGGAGTGTGTTACAAGAGAGGGGGTGTTAATACACAACAAAAGACCTAGGCTATATTCACACACAGGACGTCATGGTTGCATGGTTACACAGTACCCCTGGAGTGATAATTTTTTTTGTTTCGTGTAGTGGAAAGTGTCTGCAGCTTAGGCTGTAAGGAACAGCATAGAGTTGATGATTTATCATGTTGTCACTGTAATGGGCTTTCTGCAAGCCAAACTTTAGATATAATTTCATTGTGGCTGTAAAATAAAAAAATATGCCACTCTCAACAAAAACAATTCTGAGAGGTTATTACATTTTGTTACTGTTTCAACTAACTTCAAATCACGCCTTTTCTCTTTCTGTATGAAATTCCTAGTTGCTGCTTGTGTCAGCCAATCTCAGCGCCCAGCCTATACTCAGTGGTCTGCGAATTATATAACTTCACACTGTTCGCTGGGGATGTGTGTTCTGCCATGCTGAGGGTTATTTCAGTTGGCGAGTCAAATTTGCCCTAATATGATTTTTCCCCCCATAAAACTGCTTTTGTCATATTTGGGACACATTCAATTGCTCATATTTCTCCTACCCAGATGCATCACATCACATAGCAACATACTGGCTTAAAACACCAATAAATATAATACAACAACATGATGTTATCTCACTGAAATTCATTCAACTGTGTACTCAAACCTTTAGTTGACGGACTTCTATTCTTTGTGGCACAGTCTATGCATGCATGTGTGTTTTAACTATTTTATTTTTAGGCTGTCTTAACTCTGTCACTGTGCTCCTTTTCCTCTGTGATATTTTCCTCTTGTCACAATCAATAAGGCTTAACAGCTACTCCCTGCTTCTCCAAAGCCATATAATATTAATTCACGGAAGAAAAATATCTGACCTGTATTTCTGCCCCTAATACATACATACATGCACAGAGCTTAAAGCAAGGAAGCCATTCAGCCGTTAGAAACAATGCAGTCTTTGAGGGACCGTTACCTGGGCAACCTGAGTCGAGGTGAAGCTCAAAGCAAGATGGCAGGTTACAGCGATGAGGGCAAAAGGCAGATTAGACAGACATATTCAGAGACGCTGTGAAACAAAAAAGAGCAAAATTGTACAAAAATTTAAATATATCACCAAAGCAATTAACACTTGCAGAATTGTGATTATAATACGGAAACGGGGCATACACAAAATCAAAAGGTGTCAGCTACTCCTCCATAATTCTGGAAAAAAAAAAACCTGCCAGATTACATTCATTAATTAGGTCCCTTTGTTGCTTTGGAGTACACTGAAAGACCCTAAGAGCTTTAGAGGAGACTAATTTAGCACTGCACAGCACCCATCAGTTAGATATTTACAATACTTCAAATTCTTAACCTCACATAGAAATTTAGTTTCTTATGCTTTTACATCATACAGGCATTAAATCTATGAATCTACGTACTTCAACATGTTGTTTGTGAAAGAAATGCGTGTACTAACCTACCTAAATGCTTTTGAAATATCATAAAATAGCTTAAATTAACATGAATCTACTACTGTTTTTAGTCTCCACCTCTAAATATAAACTATGAAGCCTAATTGCTTAAAATGCAAACATCTAGACAAACCAGTGCATCTTTATAACATAAATGTCAAACTAAAAGACAATATCTCAGAGAATTTAATTTAAAGTCTTTTTGCCCTTTGTCTACACTCAAAAATGAGTTTGCAGTGATTTTCCATTTTCCAGAGAACTTGAAAGTGAAAGTGGAGCAGTAAGTTTTGTTTCTGACCACACAGATGTTCCTTGAAAATCCCCTGTGGATCAAATTAAGCAACATGGTGTACACCAAAGCAAATGCACAAGACACTGTACTGAGCACTAACCTACAACTTTATTGCACCAGTGACAACAGAGAAACCTGAACAAAGTCAGAAGAGCAAACAGCAAATCCTCAAATCCTGATATTCTTTATTTATTGTAGCACAAAACCCATTTAACATTGTCACTCTCTGCTTTGTCTGTCACCACGACCCCTTCTACCCCTCCCCAAAGCCTCTCACCAGCCACGCACATCACTACTATCCATCCCCATGTAATGATGTAATGGCGTTTGACCCTGGAAGAGAGCGGGGGAGGGTAGAAGTAAAGAAATAGGGACTGTGACATCTGCAGGACCAGAGGCAAGGAGCAAGAGAGGTGGAAAGATGGGGTGAAAGGGGGAGGGGATATGATAAATCAGAGCTTGCAGCCCATTCCATTTTAGCAATGTTGATTCCTGACCTTTCCCTTTGACAGTGACAAAGTGGACAGCCTGTACACATGATTATATTTGTTAAATATTTTTGTAGATTGGTCTTAAATTCAAAATTGGCACATGCAGTTGGCTTTTTGTGAATTGCAAATCTAACACTGCCCTCCCCCTCAGCAGATAATCAGCACCATGGAAACCCAGGTATCCAATGGTCCAAGCGGAACCAGTCTGCCTAATGGTCCAGTCATTAGCACCAATGGCTCAACAGACGACAGCAAAACCAACCTGATCGTCAACTACCTGCCTCAGAACATGACCCAGGAAGAGTTTAAAAGTTTGTTCGGTAGCATCGGAGAGATCGAGTCCTGCAAGCTAGTCAGAGACAAGATAACAGGTACAAACATGAAGCTTATTTTGACAGAATATTAACTGACGATGCATAGCAATGATATGACTAAATCTCTTTCTTTGTCTCCAGGTCAGAGTTTGGGATATGGCTTTGTCAATTATGTGGATCCAAATGATGCAGATAAGGCCATCAACACATTGAACGGTCTAAAACTGCAGACAAAAACAATCAAGGTACGCAGATATATTCTTACAGTAATATTTGCTCAGATTTTTTTTTTTTTGTGTTCTTGAAGCAGTGGTAGAGAAAAGGAGAGGAAGTGGAGAGTGTGTGAAGGGGGTGTTGAGAGAGGTGGCAACAGACGTGACAGAGGGAGGGGAGGAAAATGGGGAGGAGGAGACAGAGGGGAGCAGTGGCAACAACAAAGGAGGTATAAGAAAGGGTGAAAGCGAAGGAGAGAGTGGAGGTCAGAAAGCAAGGGGCGGACAGCATGCAGAGGTTATTGTGATGGAAATGTAATTAGGATGCCTGACTGTGCCGCACAAGGGTCAGTCCAGGTTACCCCATCTGCCTCCCATCTAGACTAATTAGGGGGCTTCTTTGTCCCAAAATCAGATGAGGGAAAAGGGGGCCGTATTATTAAACACCACTTCCTTCCATCCCCCTAAACCCGATCAAAGAAGAGCCAAGATTGAGACAAAGTGCAGGATTGAAAAATCAAATCTCTGAAAGAGCAGAGCAGGTGATGTTCCAACAGCTGTCCGATAAATGGGACCTTAATTCTGACTTATGAGTCATTAAGCATCCGGCTATGCGCATGCTAAATGGAGTATCAAACTGCTCATTTTTGATGACATTTTTTAAAATAAAATACTTTTTAGGCACCTTTTCAAAAGATAGATTAATTGTCACCCTAGAATAACATGACAAATAGCAAAGAGGTTTTGTAGTTGTGTCTTAGGCTTTGACAGCAATTATCTGATACACACACACACACCCTACTAATACTATAAGAAACGTACAATCATCTAAAGTACACCGAATATTCTATATTTAATTTTATATTATTCATATTTACAATATTAATTTATATTATACATATACTTTTCTTACTGTGACTTTGTAGAAGGCATCAATAGAGAGGGTGAGGCTGGCTGGGAGGGGGCAGCAGTAGATGGGCAGGGGGTAACTCAGAGAGCAGAATGCCAATGACAGGATTAGAGGCCATATGGGCTTCAGGCACCATCTGTACTGTGGGAGCGACAGGGAGAGGGTTAATTATAGGGCAGCCTCTGCTCCCCGAACACAGCAACTCCCCCCTGACTCGTCCAGAACACCCTAATCACTGCACCACACAACCCTCCTGCTCATACAGTCTGTCTGTGTACACAATAGCCACTGGTGTTCAGTACTGATGGATGAAATCACAACACCTGTATTCATTTTAAACAGTTTTGTTTAAACTATACAACAGCTTTCTTCAGGCCTGTAAAATTAATTCTACACATATTCCTTCATTTAAATATTAATAGAGTTCATTTTAATATTCATCACATACTTTTAGATGCCTAAATAGTGTGTGTATGTGAGCAATGTGTTTACAAGTTGTCAAGGATCCTGCAAGTCTTGTGATGCACTTACATTGTTTGCTGTTTGCCAGTGGAGCTGTTCTTCCCCAGAGGATAGAGACAAAGGAAAGAGGCAGGACAGGGAGGGCAGCTCAGCCTATCTCAGACAACACTCACTCTGTCTCTCCATCACACACAAACACACCACTCCCAACAATGGACTGAACTGGACTATCTATCATAACACGCATTCGCATGCCCCCATAAACCAACTAAGATTAGATGTATGACTTTTACAATCAGTCTGTCAGAGCAATGTGTAAAGTGTGAAAATGAAACAAAAGTAGACAAACAGAAAATCATAAGGGATATAAACACAGGCTCAACAAAAATTGTTGAGCATTAATTAAGCCACTAGTGGATTCAGGGAAAACACACAAAGTATGGATGATGTTTTTAAGAGAAAAACAACTTAGATTTCTTAACTGGTGATTTTTCAGTTGGGTAATAGCTACAGTCATCACAGTGTGTCATGACAGTGTGTCTGTGTGTTTCATTGTGACAGAGTGTGAGCCTTAAGGCACTGATTAAGCCCACAGATAGCAGAGAGGGACTTTGGTCTGCAGAGATGGCAAATGATACGGATTCTGATGGACTAAAGAATGAAAAGTATTTGATAGCAATTGTTGAAACTTGACATTTGATTTTTTTTTTATTTTTTTACCTAATCTATTAACTCCAAACCAGTTATTTTAATGGTAATAAATATAGTTAAATATTTCATGTGTGTTATAGGTATCATATGCCCGTCCAAGCTCAGCTTCTATTCGTGACGCCAACCTTTACGTCAGCGGACTACCTAAGACCATGAGCCAGAAGGACATGGAACAGCTGTTTTCCCAATACGGCCGCATTATTACATCCCGCATCCTAGTGGACCAAGTCACAGGTACAGCTTAATTTTAAGTATCATACAGTCACTCAATTCCCATTTCTTTGACTGAATTCTATCTAACCCCAATCAGACCAACAAAACAGTTTGTAGGCAGCAGCAATTTTTGATGCCAAGATAGTAAAATCTGACTGTTTTCTTATTCGGAGCAGGCATATCACGAGGAGTGGGATTCATCCGGTTTGACAAACGAAATGAAGCAGAGGAGGCCATCAAAGGTCTGAACGGACAGAAGCCTTTAGGTGCTGCTGAGCCCATCACTGTCAAATTTGCCAACAATCCCAGCCAGAAGACAGGCCAGGCCTTACTGACTCAACTGTATCAGACAGCTGCCAGACGCTACACGGGGCCCCTGCACCACCAGACTCAGCGTTTCAGGTACTGAACCTTTACCACCATCACGGCATTTGTGACTCACCATGAACCAACAGATAGTCTGTAAGAAGCAGCTGTTTTAAAAGAAGGTTACAGGTCATCCTGCTGTGCTCATCATCTAAGTGGTATTAGTCGCTAAAGCAAGTTCTGCTATGTTACTGTGAGTCCTTAGTCTCTCAACATACCAATAGTTTGACAAGGAGTATAAAGCTCTTATCTACACCAGAGAATGGGTAAGGGTAACTATTTTCAAGTGGATACTCAAAAACAATCCAAGAGATGAAGTAGCATAAATTGATTAGTCAGAAATGCTCAAAAACTATGAAACAATGTGAGTATTTAGGCAACTTACTGGTAAACTGCTGATTTGTTTCTAGGACAGAAGGATTTGGCAATATGACATTGTCTCTCCTTCACACTCTTTTTCTCTGACTTTCTTTTAAACTGCAGCATGATCCCTTCACATGGAAAGGGACCAGATCCAAATAGCAGCTCAAAACCAATGTAAGAGACCAAATTTTTCCAAAAATTTTAAATTAGAAAAACAAAATAAGAAAATAATTGCAGTTTTAAACGCTTGCTGTGCTGGGATATGACACTTCAGTCTACTATCAATTAATCATTTTGATTAGAGGGTGAAAACATTGAAAAGGCTTTCATTACACATTACTAACATTAACTTGCATTTTATGAAGCTAAATGATTTTGATGGGGGAATAAAATGTCTGTACTACAAATCAGATGATTGGAAATAGAACAACATAAGACCTCTACATTCCAAATCTAAAGCTATGTAACTGTAATGGTATTAAACAACTGAATTCACAATGGCCAACAAATACCAGTTCAGACACATATTCACAGAACTATGTGATACGCCATCAGGTTGTGGTTGGATGATTTGGGACTGCGGTGCAGTGAAGGATGCCCTCTGGAGGCCAGCTGGTGAAGAAGCTACATGTTAACTGAAAGCCCCCTTTCCTTGTAGATCTCATAACTAACTTCTGCATCCCCTTCATTCTCCCTCTTGCGTTGCAGACTCGACAATTTACTAAACGCCAGCTACGGAGTCAAGAGGTAAATGACAAAGGTGTACTTTCAAAAGCATCCATGCCAAAATAAAACCTCAAACAAAGTGCCCGGAATACCACCTGCTGACTTCATCTCGAAATTAGATATAATGGCCATAATTCGTCTTGTCCACTGCCCATTTATCCATGTTTTACGGAACCAGCTCAGACAATAAAATACCACGTAATTGTAACAAGCAAATACACAGCCTTCTAACAGCAGGGTATTCTGGCATGGCTTTGTTTAACCTTTTCGTTTTTTGTTTTAATTACTAGAAATAATTTGTATGTATTTATTTATGAACTAACATTGTCAGTTTCAGTTGCTTTAATGTCCCCTTTTTTTCACCAGCATGGACATACCAGATTCCGTTTGCGTCTCCTCTGTTTGCTCCAGTTTTTGTATGATTTGATTCCGATTTGCTTTTCATCCCTCTCTAGGTTTCTGTGTTTTGTTCGATACTGTGATTTCTGTTGAACATTGTGATTCATGAGTTTAATTTTTACAGAGGCTTTGGTCAGCAGAGAAAAAGAGAAAATATGCAGATTGTGTGGGTGCTTGTGTCTCAGGGCACAGTGTCATTTTGTATGAAAGCAGGTAGTTTGGAGCAACTGTGGTGCCCACACATTTATCTACTTACTGTACAGCAGAGGGGATGGAGATGGGGTCCCCCGACTCCATACCCGGCTACAAGCTTTATCATTTCTCACAGATACATGCCAAAAAGAGAAAGTATATAGAAATGAATGCTATGTTGAACTTCAGAATGACACCCATGGTAGTTCTCCTACTCTCTTCCCCAGATTCTCACCCATCACCATTGACAGTATGACCAGTCTGGCTGGGGTCAACCTTACTGGTCCAACTGGAGCTGGCTGGTGCATCTTTGTGTACAACCTATCCCCTGAGGCAGATGAGAGTGTCCTGTGGCAGCTCTTTGGGCCCTTCGGCGCCGTCACTAACGTCAAGGTCATCCGTGACTTCACCACCAACAAATGTAAGGGCTTTGGCTTTGTCACCATGACCAACTATGACGAAGCTGCCATGGCTATCGCTAGCCTTAACGGCTACCGCCTGGGTGACCGCGTGCTGCAGGTTTCCTTCAAGACCAGCAAGCAGCACAAGGCCTGAGAGAGAGGCTGCTGCTGCCAGCTCCTTCAACCTGCAGGGAGACCGAGTTGAGCTCCCTGCGCCATCACTCTATATGGGCCTGGACTGAGTCTCTCTCTGACACATTCTCACACAAATTCATATTATATTACCACACACACAGACATTCAGATGCACATACACATACACACATGACCAAACATAATCCATACGCAAGCATATACAAGTCAGAGTTTCAAACAAACACACTAGTGGAGTTTTTCTTTTCTCTTTACACAACATGCTAGTCCTTCCCTATATTTGCCTGGATTGAATTAGAAGGGGTACGTAGCTGGTTTGTTGGGTAGGGGTAAGAGCTATCTATTTAGGAGACAGTCTAACGAATGTGACAGAGAATGTGTACTGAGTGCTTTGATTGAATTCAGGCAAATAATGACAACTGATGAACAAAACGATCAAAAATTTAAATGAATATGTGCAATTTACCCAAACTCTTACCCCACCATCTCTCCTATTATCTTGCTGGAGAGAATGTAGTCACTTTTTTACACTTGGGCATTTTGAATCAGCGATTTTTTTAGATCAAAGAAAATGAAATTAAAAACAGTGTTCTCTTATATACGTCTATTAAAATATAACTATATATTCAATATTTAAGGTGGTTATAATAGCCGAGTATGTAAGCATTTTCTAGAAACTTTGACTACTGTTTCCTGACCTGCATTAGGTGGTGCCTAGTGTAAAGGCAGTTTCTCTACCTTATGTGAGCCTGTCAGCTCAGACCCTACATGATTTAGGTTAAATAATGAATACTGGTCACAGAGAAGAGTAGTCGGAAAACCATCAGAATCACTCTTTCCCTCACAGTCTCACACCAACCCAATAGCACACAAGTGTATCACAGAAACACATTTTTAAATAATTACTAGAAGATATACACATATTTAGTCCACTACAAAGAGAAAAGGTCCTGTATTTCGTCTAATCTATCCTCACGATGGATTAAACACAAGCAGACTGTCTGTGAACTTAGAGCAAGGTGGCAGTGCTCCCATGGTGACAGTGTTCATTAGTGATTCTCTGGAGGGCTGGCGAGTGACGAGTGCGAGGGGAAAACCGTTTCACCATAACACAGCCACGTCAAAGGAAAATACCGGTGTTTTTTTCACTTTTTGCATCATTTTTCATTGCACCTGTATTTTACATTATCCACAGGCCATTTTATATTGCACGGCTTTGCCAGCCATGGTAGTGTAAGATCCCTTTAACAGAAAAATTATCTAGTGTCTTTAGGTCAAGAGAAAATCTAACAAGACATTAAGACATCCAAATTATTTTTGTTGACATGCTTGTCATTGAATTCAACAGTAATTAAGGTGAATCTATGTCTTAAGGTAGATATCGATAACTGAAGCAGATCATGTAGATGTTTTCAGCATAATTAGGAAATGGAAAAAGAAATGCAACTCGGAAGAAACCATCAAATAAATGAACTCGACAATGGTCTATGCAGGTTTGCTGAGACGTAACATGAGCAAAAATTCAAGAGCACCGGTATTATTCTAAATTCTAGTGCACAGAAAGAAACTCACTGAGTAAATAAATAAGGTCAAACTTTTACATTTCCGTGGAATACATGGTTCTGCAGTAACAATATGCTTAGAGCAGATTAAGAGGACTGCAGATCAAAACGACTGAATATTTAAAGTGAACTTACAGTCGCACATATGAGCGATGATATCTGGCAAGGTTAAAATTATCACTGATCATTTAAAGAGAAAAATGACCAGTTCCTCAAGCTTTGCCAAATGCTCTTCAGTTTTATTTTTAACCCCTGTATTCTCTAAAAAGCTTCCCAGAAACTGAACTCCTGCACTCTCAAAAGATGACTGTACAACATCAAGCCTGCAAATAAGTATCATAATTTGACTTCTGTTTACAACAGAAAGGTATTTTATTTATTTGCTTCAGATCTGTTTGGCACTTCCACAAAAATAGCATTTCTCAAAATATCCCCAACCCAATTGCATGAAAATTATTTATGGCACCCTTGATGAAGCATTAAGGCCAACCTGTCTAGCTAAAATGTCTGTTACAGACCAGACATGAGATCTACCATGGGGAGAGCTAATGTCTTTCAATATCAAGACATCTGCACATGATCATAGATTAAATGAGGTCAACTATATTCAAGACATTTTTGCTTTTGCTTTTCTAAATGACGCTGTGTTAGCCAAAGAGGACGATCTCTTTGAAAGGATTACATTAGAGATAAATCTATTTTTATACATACAAAGGAACAAGACCTTGTGCTGAATTTTTACAGATTCTTAAGCTTGGAAAAATTGGGACATCGCATGGCTTTATTTTAAACCCTCTGATCTTTGCAGAGCAAGGGGGAACAAGCATGCGGTGTATGGGTGGGGATTTAGGGAGGGGGCGAAGGAACATTGTATCTCATACAAACTTAACTGTTCAACCATATCGAAACGTCTGAAACAAACTTAACAAAAGCAAATCTGATGTAAAAAGTTAAATTAAACAGTTAGTTGTATAACCTGACAGACACATCTATAGTTTTGAGTGCTTAGCCACTCGCATCTCTTGTCCTGAAGTTGTGTACAGTGTTGCTTCAATGATGGTGCAGTGAAGCGAAGTTCTTTGACTTGAGAATCCCAGACAAAGCTGCAGTGAGACTGGCTCAGTGCCTAGCTGAAAAACTGAATAGCTGCTTGCAAAAGGTAAAATGCAGATTCAAACAGGGACGCAGATTCATAATGAACATTGAGCATGATTCTTTATGATTAGAAAAATTTGATTTTTGCCAAAGAATTGCTTTGCAAGTCAGTACAAAGAAGGATACATTAAGACTAATAACTATATTATTCCCTGAGTAATTGCTGTACAAATCTATGTTATTTATTGAATAAGGACCCTCTACAATTTAAGTTATCATTACTTTTGAATATCTAAGTTGCGCGTATCAGTTTGCATTAGTAAATCCTAACACCACTAAACCAACTGCTAATAGAAACACCTGCAAGGAATCCCATTTGCACACATTTCATGCAGACCTTAAATGATGAAAAAAAAGCATATCAAAAATAAATTGTGATGTATCAGTTCACCTGTTGAAAAGGAAACGTTTTATGCATCCACATAATGTATTTCCCCAATATTTCTATCATCTGCTTTGTCTTGTGACCGATTTAATCTTCTAAAGCCGTTAACATTGCACCATTTTAAATATGTTTTAATCTGACTACTGTTTCATCCCCAGAAGTACTCTGAATGATTGTTGCTGGTGTCTCCAGAGCTAACCACATGAAAGACTATTCTATCCAAGCTTGGGCAGTTTGCAAGCGACAGCACAGTAGGACACCAAGTCGTACTTGGTGAGACCAGTGATAGACGTTCGAAACAACTGAGATAACACGCCGCGTTGAACTGCAGCTGGAGTTGTTTACCCAGCCATGTCAGATAAAGTCAATTCACAAAGCAAATCCACAGCCCAAAATGACCCTTCTTATAAAGTCGATACAAAACCTACACCTGATGTACAGTAGAGAGCCAAGGACCGTGGCAGGAAACAGTACTACACTGCTTGAGCAACAACAATAATCATTTAAAAAGACAAAAAAACTTTCCTATGGAACAGTAAGTGCAATGTGCTTTGTTTTTATATTGACTGAGAACAAATGATATATATTTTTTAAAAAAGAAATTAAACGTCACACTGAAAAGGTTTGCGGAATAGTGAAAGGAGCATATGTTCAGACAAAAAAACAAAAACGAATAGACTCAAATCAAAACAAGCAATGGTAGCTCTGATCTATAAACTTCCATAATCACTTCCTCAGCCCCTAATTTGTGCTCTGACCATGCAAGCTCAAACAAACTGCATATTTGGCTTTGACTTATTAGAGCAATTCTCAATGACCTTGAAAGGAATACTGTCTAATATATCATCAGTTTTAGCCCATGTCAATTTCAAATATCATTTCTTTCCTGTAATTTATTGATTTCATTTACATATCAATACTCACTTGTTAAATTAGCGTATTTGTGTTGTTGATGTTGCCATAGAGAACACACATGGGTCAAAGATTATGTTTGGTTGCATTGATTGGGTACAATTTGTTATTTTTCTTCCATTATTTAATTAGTTGCAGTTTTTACAGTGTATGCAGATTTTAGACTTAGTTAGATTTTTTTATTTCAATCAAACTGTGTTCAATTGTGTTTGTAAAAGTCTGTGGTAGCTTTTGTTGCAACATAAAATAATTTAAACAGAAAAAATTCAAAATAGCGCCAACAAACTTGTATTATTTGGGCGACTTTAAGCTTGTAGTTTTAACTTATTGTTAACTTAAAAACTATTTATTATGATTATTATTATTGCCTCGTATAAAGTATGTTTTGTGTATATTTATGGTTTATTTCATTATATTTGCAAGTTTAAAAGATTTTAAGTTTGCCAAAATTGTGGTTACACCATTTTGTTTCTTAAAAAGGGGGACAAATAGAAAAACAGCTTTAGAAGTACGATTTGGAAACGTTCTCCATAGTCAAAGAATGCACTGCTATATTTAACTAATTGAAGTGTATAAACATACATGCTGTGTGCTAGATGTTATGCCTTTACTGCCTGTGTTCTGTTTGTCTTGTTAAATGAAAATCTTTTAATTATTTAATCTAATCACAGTCTTGTTTTTTCAACCACTCGGTCAACCCCTAAGACATGGGACAGCCCCTACAGCGAGGCTTTGGCCCATTTTGGGTCTGGCAACTAGTGAGGACCAGAGGGATGTCCGTGGTACGATACCCTCACAAGATACCTTCCTGTCTTTGCTAATGGGTTGATTTAAAAAAAAATAACAAAAAATAATATGAAGGGTTCTGTATGTATGAAAAAATTTTGATGCTGAAATCATGAATCAATCTGAATCACTTACAATGTCTGAGCTACTGAATCACAGATGTTCATTAGCACCAATATGCATTTGCAAAAAGAGCTCCATTAAAATATTAGAGCTCAAAAACACTGCAGGAAGGTTGTCTTGCGAGTGTGTAGGGGGGAAAAGGGGTGAGTGGTCCTTCTGTTTCTCAACCAACTGTATTTTGTGTCTATTTATTTAGAGGGGACGCAGTAACTTAGTGATGTTTTTCTTACATTTTCCTGGAGTGGTAGAACAAATCAAAAGGTGAAAATGATCAAAACTAGTTCCGCTGACACCAACGTCAGCGGAAGAAACACAAAATCTCATACTTCCAAACATGACCAAATGAACAATGACAAAATTTAACAAAGGAAAAAATAAACCTTTCAGTTTAGTCTAGGATATTTATTACTGGGATTTCAGCTGAAGACGCTTGAAGACTTTTTCATGGAATTGTTTAATTATTTGTACTTTACATGCCAGAAAAAAATAAAATAAAAGTTACAAATAAGTGTGACCCATTCTTTTATTGACTGTGAAAACACTGAGCACAACTATGAGAATACCATGATGAATCTGTACAACTCTGATGGGATATGAATTCAGATAAGAGATTCTCTTAGTAAAAATCAAAATGATCTTTTATCATTTCTATGAATTCAGTATGTGCAGACAATGCACTGAACAGTGTGGGAGTCACCCAAGGGTATAACAGAAGTCTTTGTGACTTTTTTTTTTTTTTTTTTTATTATTAATAAGTATCATATTATAATTAACAAGGTAATTAGCAACAAAGAAATTATGCTAACCGCCAGTTTTGCTTATGGATGTAGACATAATAAAATACCTAAACTGGAGGTTAATTGCTGGGTTACAAATGAGCACATTCATTTGGAAGATATAAACAACTTTATTGGAAAACAATGGAATGAAACTACATTAGATACCAATCTAACACCACAACAGATAGCAGTAAAAGTTGGAAATGTAGACGACATAACTACTGTTCGGAATTTCCATCGTTTATTCTTGATTATTAGGTTGTTGATGCTGCTCAACGTTTGGCAATTCCACGTTGCTGTAGTTACTGTGGTCCCTCAAGAGCAACCTGCAAGAGAGAGCACATTTAAGTGGCTTGTTTGCTTAGGTCATGACTTCCTAGTTGTTAAACAAGAAAAGCATTTTAGATCCCTTTAGCCCCTGTAGGTGTTTGCCCAGCACAAGCTTAGTATTCACTAGTGATGGGCCCACTTTTTTTTTTACAAACATATGGGTTCCTTTTAAGATAAATTAGGATGTGAAAAATCCAAAACAAAAAAACTGTTGTCTCAGACCACCCCAGCTTCCACAGTTACTTGAACACAACCAAAGTGCAAAGGGCTAAACAGTGCGAGTTAAGATATCTGCAGTAAATGAGGCACAATACACTCCTGTATGCATTTCTTCCAAAACGCATTACTTTTGAGTTCATCCCAGTCATTTACCTTAATCTTCTATTAAATGAACAACTATAAATAACTCTAGTAGAGGTGCCATTACCTTGCTCTTTTTGCTGTCTTGCTCTTCTAATAGGAAGCTGTAACTGCTGTAGCTGTTCTTCGCAGAAAATGCTGAAAAGCTACACTTAATATAATACATCTCTGACCGTTGAAGCTTTAATTTGCACCATGCCAAAATAGGCTTATTAGAGGTGCAGTGTATTTATGATCAGAAACCCAGCATCTTTGTACTATCTTGGCTGGAAGATCTTTAAGATCCATATGAAGATGTGGTGCTGTGGCACAAAAAATTATGAGTCTTGTACAGCAACTTCTAACATTGCCTTTAGAATGGAAGCCTTAAAAACAAACATCAAGTTACTCACGAGTCATGCACATCTAGAGCTCTTCATGGTCAGGATGCACGGAATCCAGGCTTGGAGGCTCTTCACAAATCGCAGGGGAGGTGAATTCCATCAGGTATTCACAGCGACTGGGCTCAGAGGTAGATGTCACAACTGTCTCTTTTCCACATGTTAACTTAACCTGAAAATACCAAGTGAAGCCGTTTATAGTTGTTTATCTATTGAGTAGAATTAATGGGGTGAAAAATCAAGTGTAAGGAACAGATTATGTCAGGGATGATTGGATGAGTTTTACCGTGGTAGATCTGTTGGGGCCTTGCCAGCATCCTGTTCCATGTTCATACTTCATCAAACTGTAGACATTATCATCCGGACCTGCCCACTTCCCCCAAGTCCTAAATAGGGAAATATAGATGAGTCAGGCATGCATCATAAACCACAAAATGTAGGAGACAGGCATATTTCCCTACCCTAGGCTAGTTTCTGATCCACCATATTTGGGTTTCTGTGATACTCTGTTGAATGGACAGAGCCTGTAGATGTACCTGGAAAAACAACAAGACAGTTATGTCTTTCAGAAGCAAACACTTTTAGCTAATTGTTTAATAAAAACTAAATGTTTTCTTCCACGATGACAATTTACGTACTCGCTAGTAGTTAGCTCATAACACTGGCTATAGAGGTAAGCAAATTCAGCACTGGGCCCAAAGTCAAAGGAGATTTCCTTCTCAATGTTCCTGTAAACAAAAAGAAAGCAAATAAAATGTGGTCATTCCTTTTTTATTTTAGGATCCAATCACTAAAGTAGCTAAATCATCATGTGTAGCATTTAAGGATTAGCAGAAAAGTTAAGACAACAATTTCTGTAACAAACACTGATTGCATTACTGCCAAAGAAGCTCCTTCATATTCTGGCAGAGTACTTGCCTGATCTGATCATCCACTTCCCGGAGAGCTCTCTCAGCTTCATCAAATTCATTCCTGGCTTTCTGAGCAACTAGAAATTGGATGCACGAAATTAAAATATACACAGTCCACACCCATGTGCATACACATCTACAAAAACAATTTCTTTAGTAAACTACAACATGAAATTTAGCTATTTTAGCTGCTATTCTATTTATCTTCATCGTTTTGATCCTTTATAGAGTTTTAACTGGCATTTTATTTTGCTGCACAAGTTACAATGACAATAAAGAATATACCATTCTATTTCTACATAATTTAAATTAGCTGCTTTAATATTTTTTTTGCAGTTTCTTTTTATATGATTTACTTGCACAACCAGAATTAAGAGTGAGCTTCAAGTTAGCCCATTACATTTCAAACAAATCAGTATGCAGTCATGTCTTAACTCTTTCCCCAGTATCTAACAGTATGACTCACTTTTATACATATACTTACTGTCAATGAGGTTCTGAGTTTCTTGATCATAGGGTGGCATAGTCCCTTCATCATCGTCATCCTTTTTTTCTTGATTCCGCATTGTAGGAGGGCTCTGCATAGCAAACACGAACTGGGTGAGTCACAAAAAATAAACTCCAGGGCCATCCAGCACAAATCTGATGGAGAAGCTTAGAGAGGTTACCTTATATTCTCCATCATCTGGCTCCTCATCTTCATCATCTTCATCCTCCTCCTCATCGTCCTCTGGGATGTCGTCTTCAGGGTACTGCTCAGAGTCGATGTCAGAGACTGACTCCCTTGTCTCCTCCTGTGGCGTCTCTACTGGTGCTGTGGTGTCTGCTTTGGCCTGATAATTATTAAGTGAGAAATTAGGAGGAGCTGAGGCTTTTACAACAACACTTTACATAAATATGAGTGTGGTTCTTACCTCTGATATGTATTTGTCTTTGATGTTACTCCAAACAGCCTCAAAAGCTACAGTATCAACTTTGTCCACTCCACCCAGCAGTCCCTACGCAAAACAATGATAGCACATAATCACAGCCCATGATCCACGATTATATTTGTTACCTCAAAAAACATTTTTCAGTTATTTGCAGTGATGGCTACACTTACAAACCACTGTTATTTATAGGAAAGTATATTAAAAAAAGACCTTTACCTGTGCCTCTGTTTCTGTGAAAGCACCATCTGAATCTTGGTCAAGCTCAGAGTGAGGGAGAAGCTCAGCCACAGAAACACTGAAAAACAAAAAAATGACTCAAATCTAAATAAAAAGCCATGGATGTACAGGATTTTTCATCTATTCCCAGACATTTTTTGATTATATTTTGGTAGTGAAGATGGTGGTTTTAAATGCCAAGAGGATATTTGTTTTCTCATTCTCAGTGTTTAAGCCATCGATAAAGACCATAACTACTCAGACCAGATGATGTGCATACTGTGTCATCATATAAAGCAAGTCTTGCAAGTTAATCAGATAGCATTAGATATAAGTCTGCTGTGTGTGGCATTATTTAAAATTACCAATCAATGAACCAAATAACAATAAAGTGCAGTTAACACAATTTACACCCATTAGTTTTGTTATACAGTGCTCCTCCTGAAATCTCTGGTAAGGTCCTTTGTACTGTACTTTTTTAATTTCACAATAGGTGCTAATGCTGACAAAAGTGGCAGGTGCCAATACATACCTGCCATCTGCATCAGCATCCAGTTCAAGGAACACCGCAGCCATTCTAGCCATATCCTTCTCCTTACGAATGACAGCTTTTTGATCTAAATCATTGACAAGTGTTTTCTTGTTAAATAAGTGCCTCTACCTTGTACCCGCAACATAATTTTACAATTTAGTTCAGTCTTTTCAAGCTGCATTTTACACACTGTAATGTGATGCTTAACACAAACGGTAGATGGCGATATATGTTCACATTTTACATTACCTTCCCAGGCCTTCAGGTGGCGCTCTTTAGCTTCTTTCTCTGGCTGTTCTGCAGCTTCCTTGACAGATCTCAGAGCCTCCACCTTGTCTTCCAGATCCTTCTTGTTGACTTGAACCTCTGTCAGTTTGCCCTTTTATCACAAATTTAAACCATACAATAAGTACATGTTTTTTGTGTATGACCAAAACATCAGTAAGGTACTTAGATATACTCAACATTACTGAACGTAAAGAAGTTTAAATTATTAAAAGCACTAATTTTTGACTTCAGAATAAAGCTGTATTTTACAATGACAATGAATTTATTTTTTTGTCATTCATACCTTCTTTTCCTCTAAGCCCCTCTTGGCCTCCTGGATGAGTTGCTGTTTAAGCATGAAGCCCTCCTTTGCAATCTCTGCCAATTTTTGAAGGCTTTCCTTTTCCTTGCGACCCAACTCCCTGGAAATCAAAATTGACAATTAAGACACTTGTGGGAAACAACAGGCATTTACTTCTGATCTTTATGTTAACTTACTCTATCTGATATTTCAAATCAAGGCGATCAACATTAAAATGTTGAACAATATGCAATATGTGTGGTCACATTATTCAGACATAATTCAGTTATTCCCACCTGCAAGTGTTCTGACAGGCAGCACCACTGTTGTATTCATCTGTTGTGTCACAGCAGTCTATAGAGAGCACATACATATTCAACAAAATCTTGGACAAAATGAATACCTTAAGAAATGATGTACTATAATTTGGAGTTTTGAATCTTACCACAAATGCCATCGTTGATGCGGGAGGAAGGAATAAAGGCAGGTCTGAATCCTGCATTGGTGCAGTGGAAGCTACCATTGGGACAAGCAGCAGTTCCTGCAAGCAAATAATTATTACTGAATAGGAAAAACAGATATTGTAAAATTATACACAATGGCAAAACCAGGAAAGCATTAGCAAAAAATAGCAATACATGTATCTAAATTGTATGCAATTTTGTATAACGTAGGGAAAAAAGTAGCAGACAGTACTATATGATGGTCCAACATGCAAGTTCTACTCACCTGGCTCATCTGAACCATCCTGACAGTCACAGTAGTCGTCATTCACTCTATCAAAAGGAATAGTGCGGGAGCCATCCAGGCAAGTAAAAGGTTTCCCTTCTTCATAGAACTGCCGTTCTATCAAAGATTGAGAAAGGAAACAAGTCAGTGCCAAAATACTCTTAAGACTCAGAAGACTACCTGTGAATTTCCATCAAAAGAGAAAGCTGCTTCTTCTGGATATACATGGATATATATTTAAAGTCATTTTTCTCTGCTACCATCAGGCAGCTGTTGTTTAGCTGGTTGTAACACTACCTTTAATATACCAAATTTATTAATTAGGGCTAAATATTCTGTTGGGAGTTTGTAAACAATAATTAGCCATTATTTGTTTGTTTTTTTAAAATATCTGTTGTAATTGTTTTATCAAGTATATCTATCTTGGCATTATGACTGCAATGTGGCAAGACCGAACTTTGGAAATACATACTTGACTACATATAACACCCTTTTATCAGGCCCAAGGGATATTCAGAGTTTTGTTTTTATATTATTTGTTCTTAGATTCATTTTTTAAATCAAGACAAAAGGAACAGTAAAAAGCATGATTGTGCACAACATAAAATTGGTTAATACTGAAAAGGTACTATTTGTATGCTACTTTCAACTCAAAGTTAATTGTGATGATGTATGATATGGCTGTTACGTACCATTTTTAACAGAATTTACAGGAAGGAAAACCATAAAACGATATATCATTATTATGATTTATGAAAACATATACTGTGATGAATGATTGGCCCTTACTGCCTATGCATGCTTTTAGTACAAAATAGTTAAGCTATTTGCCTCTTTGTATGATAGTGTGAGCTGGATTTGAGGTTGGCCAACAAATTTCCCACAGTGAGATCGAGAGAGTTGTTCGTTTCTTCTGGGTCAGTATTTAAGTTTTAATACGTTCTGGATGCTTACTTGATATAGGGACACCCCTGGGGCGCTGGACTTCCACGGCTGACACCCCCAGACTCAGCAGTAGCAGGAGATACGGACAGTACATCTTTATGGAGCAGGTCCACACTTATTAGTGACTCAGCTGCTGCGGAACCGCCTATCAAATTAAATTACACACAGAGTGGAAATACTATAGAAATAAGCCTCGACACCTCACTTAAATTTTTAAATTGGTAAAATTACTTAAGCGATGTTAGAATAAATATCAAGTGCATCTTCTTACGTATCAAGGTTGAAAATACGATAACTAGCCCTAGCTAACAAATTAGCAGCTACCAACGAAATTAGCTAAAGTGCTTGTGATAACCATATCACTAACTCATTCAACAGTAAATAAAATATATTGCATTCGTATATCTTCACAGTAAAATTGCAATACCTCCAACATACCTGTTTTAAAGAATGCAAATTCGACGAAAACTATGTGAATTATCTTCTTTGAAGAAAAAGCTAATGGCTATTCAATCCCGGTCTGACAAGTTCCGCAGTGACTACTACGCATGCGCGTGACGGTCCCTCGTCATGTTTCTTGCTGATTGGATGACACCGTACTGAGTCACTGTGATTGGCGGAGAGCAGGGGACCTGTCTAAAGTAGAGGATTGTGGGAGTACTTGAGGATGCAGCCATCTCATGTCATGTCAGAGTCAGACAAGTGCAGGTAGATAATTGTTTCGAGCATTATTTGTATATTATGGACATGATACATCTAACATTAGCATTCACCCATACATAGTCTTCAAAAACTGTCTGTCATAAATGTTGCAATACATGTAATGTATGCTGCAATACTTTGTTTATGTTTTTTTGCATAAATCTGCATCTGCACATGTACACTGGACGTGTGCATATAATATGGGCACTCAAATCTATACTTAATACATAAGACAGACCCTACAAAATATACAAACCTAAGACAGATTATAACGTTTGAACTTTAAGGGAAATAATGATCTAGTATTGCTCTAGTAATATAGAATATATTTATGTAACTGCAGACATTATGTATACAAATAGAAGGCTAGCAATCGCCAACCCAAACAGTAGCCTACGTAGTGTCAGCATTGAGTGAAACATAATAGCAACAGACACACAAACAACAGTGGTTTTGCATTTAATATAAAAATCTGACTTTATTTGTATTTTTAACACACTTTACAGTACCGAACAGTGAAATAAAAGAAAAATATACTGATATACTATAATATTGTTTTATATATAGATGTTTGCTTATTAAATGCATTTATTCACAAAATGACACCTCAGCTCTGTTAAGAGGAAAAACTTTCATAAAAATAATATAATAAAAAATAACTTGGACACATTTTACACATTACAGCAAGATCATTTACAAATATTACAATCATTTCATTTTGTTTTTTCCCCTTGAATAATCTGTCTTACTAGTGAACAAACACGTGAATTAAAGCCCAGAGAATTATTCTCAGAGGGAGTCAGTCTGTGACAACGTAACCTGACAGCAGCCAGATGGGAACCAGCTAGTGGGGCCACCACTGGATGACATTTAGGCTATCAGGTTAGTGATTAAAGTTACTAAGAAACAGAGGCGGTGATAGTACTAAAATGGCCAAGTTAGATAAGGACACATTTATTTCATTTAAATAAGTCACATCCATTGTGACTATACCAGCTCCTATTTGACTTTATCAGTCAAATAAATTCAATCTCACATGGACTATTAATAGATAATACCTATTTGCTTGATTATGCCTCTAGAAAGGGGTTAACATAGACCACTACACAATGAAGATTTGTGATTTGGCCCAGTAGAATATAATCAGCAGGTGACTGCCTATGACCAAACCACCTGCACAGACTGTACACTACCTGAAACACACAGTCTGCTTCAAAACCTGACGAAATAAAGTGCTAGTACAAATATATTTGATTTGAACAATAAATGTGGACAATTAAAAAATGTGTAAGAATGTTAGCACATGTGAGCAAAAAACAGAATTCGAGAATGAGGTGAGGATGTGGCCTGCAGTGCTTCAGTGGTTCACTTATCAACCTTAAGTGGTTATTTGTCAATCATTATGACTTGGATAAATTTATAATTTACAATCCAATATTACATTATATACAAGAGTGGTAATGCTTATAGCTATATCATCAATACGTGATTCATTTTCCAGACCATCCACCAGAATGATATAAAAATAAACTGTACACAAACTGTTCAAAGAAAACACTTCCCATGGTTTTCTTTTCATCATTTAAAAAGAATGGCAGCAATCAATCAATTGAATAATTTTCTTAATAAGAAACAATTGCTACAGTATCGTGTTTGTATGGCAATTAAATATTAATGTTTTTTTGTAGCTTGTGAAAGAACAAGAAGCCACAAAAACAAAGCAACATCTTTAAAGTAAAAGGCCAATGCATATGGGAACCTTTTATTTAAGTAACTGCAATAGTGATCCTGGATTCCCATTCCACCAGAGTCAAAGCCTGTGTGGTGGCCCTGCAGCGCTGCTCCATCCTGCGACAGAGCAGGTCAAACACACAGGCTTCTGTTGCACCGAGCTGTGGTGTCTTTAGATAAGCTCAGTTACTGACCTGCAGAAACTTGCTCTTACCTTCAAAAGAACCACACTCATGATCTTTTTTTTTGTACCCTGTTAAAAACAAACATCTAAACAAAGTGTGACCTATTTAAGCTGTGCTAATCGAATCCTGAACACCATTCAACAAGATGTGGTGATGCCAGTGAGTGAAAAATGACACAAATGGCAACTTCTTTAGCATCCTGCCTTCGGTTTTCCATTTATCGCCTACTCGTACCACACAAACCAACCCAACACGCAACATAGAATCTTGTTTTGTTTGCAAATCAGTATCTAATCACATTCAAAAAGGCATCGTAAGTCATTCCCATCACCTGCAGATTTTTAACTTCCATTGCTTATTTCCTTCAAGCAGCTATAAGATCATCATTTCCAAAAACAGGACATTCTTTATGTTGATCAAAGCACAGCAACAACATATCTAGATGACAGCAACGTTTCCCTCTCCCCTCCCTCTGCAAATGCTGAATACAGACACACTGATACTCACAGAAATAAGCGTACAGACATGATATAAATATACTAGGTTATCTATTATATTTCTTATAAATCTACATACTGGCAGGAATGTATCCTGCATCTGACATTAAGGCAAAAAAGCATCAAACATAACTAGGATGATTAGGGACTGCCGCATCTCCTTTTGGCCAAGTCGCACTTCTTTCCCCTGACATTCTGCCTCCCTGATTTTCTAATTCACCTGTGTTCCTTCAAATTACTTCACCCATTAAAGTCTCTCATTCGTTACTTTGGTGAGAATTGTTGTTTATGAGAAGACATTAACACACAGTGCAAGTGGGTGTGAGATGGCAAGTGGATTTGTTCTGCTGATGAAATAATTCTGTACCCTTTGAACATATTTAGCAACTGTTAAATAGAAAATATAGGCAAAACTTATGCTTCAAAGCATCACATGGCTTATTCTCAGAAAGTTAAAAAAAAAAAAATCATTCTAATAAGAAAAAACCATAAGCTGGAAAGAGTCCACTGATGGTTGTGGTGGTGGCTGTGATTGCTCTGCATCTAGAGTTCTGAGTTATTATATTACCAGAAGAGCAACAAAGGAAGACTTACAGCTTAAAACATATCACCACAGAAACTGTACGTGTGAGATACACACCACAATACCATGAACAGTAAAGAGAGATCGTTAACAAGAGACAATCGAAAATGATAACAAATTCAGACACTCCTGTCCCACAATGCATTGCTTCACGACAGCTCCATTCAGGAAGCTGGTGTTTCAGAAAGGCACAGAGCCATCTTGCACCAGTAGCACTCCTTGTAAAGGGAAAAGGGGTAAATGGGACCCAGCGGCCCCTTCATCGCAGCATCTTCCTTTCCTTCAGTTAATTTCTCTGTCCTCCCGCAACTCTGTTGATTTTCATGTTTTCTTTCCGACAGAAATGGAAAAAAAGTCACTCGGACATTTCAGAGGAGAACAGTTTTGTTGAAATTCTTACGAACATGAATTACTAATACTGACTGAACACTAGTAAATACTCCATTAAGAGATGGCTTTTTCCAAAAAGATCACTGATCAATGTCCCTCATATAAATGCACACATACAAACATACGGTCAAGTGTTTCTGTGTGTTTCATGTGTGTATCTCTATCTGTGCGTAGGACAGCAATCAGACTGCATGACTAACGCATGCTTGTACACACATTGCATCGGTGAATTCTTCATGACTTACTACTACTCTCGCCTCAAATGTGCGTCACTTCATGTGTGTTTATGTGTGTGCATTCCTGTCCTAGAGTGCTACGCTGTTTTCGGTTGCCCATCACTAATGCTGTCCTAAATTCCTTTTAAGTCTGTTGTGAAATCAGTCCAAGGACTTGTCATCACTCCAAATCTACAGTTGCTGTGTAATTAACTTCTCTTTAGCGATTTTAATTTATTCCCTTTTTGAAAAATATATTTAAAGGTCTGTATTGTCATAGCAGTCTTATTTGTTCTTGGTTTGGCCATTGAAAGGATGAACAAGATAATGTGTGCAAGTGAGAAGGGAGATACAGGAGCAGAACTCATGTATCGTCAGCTTGTGAAGAAGAATCCTCCTCTTCCTCTACAGGACTTGTGTCAGAAAGTCTCTCCTTATCAGGTCTCACCTCCAAATGAGATTTCAGCTCCTCCTCTTGCTCCTCCTCTTGCTCCTCTTCCTCCATTGCCACCTCATCTTCTTCTTCTATTATGTCCTCATTTTCCTCCTCTACCATTATGTCTTCCTCTTCCTCCTTTTTACCCTCCTCGTCGTCCTCCTCCCCCTGACTGCAGTCCTGTGCCACGTGGTTTGGGGTAGTCTTATCACCTTCTTCTCCTTGTTCTCTCTCAGAGCTGTCTTCAAGGGTGAGCTCAAACTGAAACTTGTCCATGCAGGCATTCAGCTCCTTGTCCTGGCCTACAGGAGGTGGTGAAGGGCTTTGTGGAATCGTGCTCTGGTACCAGTCCCTGTTGTCCTCCAGAGTGTCAAGGATATCCTGGGCATCAGGATGCACCAGGTCTCCCCATGTTTCCCACAGCGGGTGCACAATGTAGTCGATAAAGCCCACCTACGTCCAGAAAAAAAAGAGCATGATGTAACAGAAAGTAGCACAGTGGTGTGATTTCACTCCTTGCAAATGAGCATTAAAAATGTACAAGGATGACTGCTGTGATCACAGATGACAGCACTGTAGTTCTCACCCTCCTACAGTATTAACAGTTATCCAGTTGTGTAGAAAATCACGTAATGCATGTGTATTTTCCAACATTGATCATTTACCTGGCTCTTTTCAACAGATGCCGTGTGTTTGTCGCACATGGGACTGATCTCCATCCCTCGTTCTCTCTCTTTGTCTCCCTGCCTGAAGAACTCTTCCATGATTCTCTCCGTCCATTGTCGATACACAGCCAGAGGCTTGGTGGGATTACTCAGGTCAGCACAGTGCACCATGTTCCTCAACACCTGTACAAACACACAGTCACTCATCCAGTTTTCTATGTATATTATATACTGTAGTGTGCCTGTAAATACAATATGTTACTGTTGGTTTTTTAATCACAGTTGTCCCTGTGGCACTCTGGTGCCTTGTGGCTACTATGAACAAAGTTGTGAGCAGCTAAAGGAGTGTGTGCAACCCCTTGAAGAACATTCAGCTGTTCCCTTTTATATTTGTGTGCCATATAGTCTGGGAAAAAATTAAGAGTCAGGTTAAATGTTTACACCTGATTCCCAGTGTAAATGTCTGGAATGTGGTCAAGAGGAAGATGAATGGTCACAAGCCATCAAACAGAGCTGAGCTGCTTGTCTTTTTGCACTAGGAATCACATGAAATACCTAAAAACAACACGAAAGATGGCAAGACATGTGATAACTTAATTATTCCAAATACTGATTCGTGAACTGTTCTTAAATAAAATATTAGTATTATGATGAAGAACTCTTTTGCAAAATTGTTGTTATTTTTGTCCATTTATCAGTTCTGCAAAATAAATACTATAATTGATGGCATTTACTTGGAATTTTGAACTAATGTTATCAGTAGATTTTACAGTAATGATCATAAATCACTATAATATAACTGTACATAGACAGTAAGCACTTGTTAGTGAAAATACACATAGCATTATTAACAAGCTGACATACTCAACCAAAACTTTCCTCTTCTCTGTTTCTTAGGCTTTTAACTTGATTCTCTATTTTGATTCTTCAACAACCACGCACTTCCTTTTGTACATTCTTGTCAAAAAAGCCAAATTATATTGATCATGATTCCATTTATAAAAACAATGAAAGGGAAAGAACATTCAAGAAGGGGATATTTTTTCATAGACACTGTATCTGGGATCTTTGGGAAAGTTCTTACATCTCTCTTGTTTCTGAATGAAAGGTCACATTCTCATTTTTGTGGATGAAATTTAACCACCCCCGATTCTTGTCCTTGAAGCTCAGAACGAATCACAGAGTCATTTCTACACTCCTGACATCTCCATATAAGACCAACACTCAAACTCCATCCAGATACTAAACACAGCCTTCTCTTTTTCCAAAACCTTGCTGTCCATTTCATTGATAGACAGAAAACAATCACAACCAACTCACATTTAGTGCAGACCATAACACAACTCTCCACTCCAAAGTAATGCTCAGGCAAGTAAAATGACGTGTCAGTGAACACATCTTACCTGTATGCGGTCAGTGTAGTGGTCCAGCAGCAACACTCCAGAACTTGTCACCTTCTTAGTTTCTACCATAGTCTTGAGGTCAGCCAACAAACTCATGTGTTTAGACATATCTGTTGCCAAAACCTTGAAAAGAAACACAATAAAGCGAGAATATTTTAAGCGAGTGCGCAGATTTAGAGGCGTAGTTATTTAAATGATGGAAAATAGATGTAAATATTCACCATATCTATAACAAGTTTCCTCAGGCTCTGTCTCTGCCTCTTGCTAAGGTTCTGGAAGATGTCACAGTTGTCCTCATGAAGCAGCTTGAAGCCCACAGCCAGGTGGTGATTCTCCAACACAGACTCATCATTATACATCAAGGCTAGCTCAGAGTCTGTAGGAAGCACAGTCAAGACACCAGCATTCTTTAGATTCTCATAACCTTTAATACAGTGCTCAAACTGTTTTCTTTTTTTTTTTTTTCATTTTTATTCTTTATCTCATTCATTGTAAATTAAAAAACAATTTAATAGAAATACAAACAATCTCCCTACTAGAATGAAAGGGAGCAGAAAGAAGAATAGTCTTATTTTATCTGCCCCTATATCCTCAGAAATCAATTTACAAAGAACGACTTAAGAAAACAATATAAATGACAAAAAAATTATACACACACACACAAACACAAACATACATATACATACATATATGCATACACACACACACACACACACACACACACACACACACACACACACATATGTACATATACACATATACATACATACGTAATACGATAAAATAAAATAGCTGCCGGACAACACAGACAAAATATGTATTTGGAAATAAAATATAGGCATTACTTGCATAGTTGACCTGGAAAACTGGGGGAATCATATAATGTGTACCAAGTGGATGTTATTGTAACCTCAGTACTATGCTGAATCATCTATTTTCCTAATCTCATTTAGACTCACTTGTGTTGATGAGGAATTGGTTTGACACTCCAGGATGGTCCACATCATGGATGGCAGCGGCAAATAACGCAGCTAGTATCTCTAGATCAGTGAACACAGCCTGACAAAGCAACAAAAGAAAAAAAACATCTGTTAAGCTGTAGTTTTCTTTGAAATTTTCTGCAGAAGCCATGGCTTTGCATTTAAGATTGTTTTGTATGTGATGTAGTGATGCTGTGAAGATATCGCTTCTGTCTTTTGGAGGTCAGTTATGATATTTACATCTAGAGCTGGTGTTGACAACAGGACATGAGTAGACTGAGTGACATCAGCAGCGTGGAGGCTGTTGTGGTAGGCCACATTGGCATGGTAGTGGTCCTCTAGTGTCATCACATAGGTAACAAATGTATCCACTGGGATCCGAAATGTCTTCAGTAGATCTCTCTCCTGAAACAGAGTCAGTCCACAGGGCTCAAGGTCATGGATAAGTCATGCTACATGCTACAGTGGCATTGTTAAAGCCCATTCTGTTTTCTATTTTCCTCACCTGGAAGATGGCAAACATTATGCAGCTCAGGGGTCGATTATTAGAGAACTCTGCCACACGAAAGATATTAAGGCCCCACTTGTTCAAGTCGTTCAGCTCCTGATCACACAAAATGCATCTTTAGCTCATAAGATTTACATAGGTCCGTAAAAAGTCTTTAAAGGCTAAGATACAGTCCTTTGAATTTTAGGAATTAAAATGCCCTCAATGTGAAATTAATTTAACTTTTACACATTTACATTAAAAACTGTATAATTGTATAAGATTTTTTTCACGCTATAACAAAACTAGAAGAAGAAACCATCATAAAACCTAATTACTCTGAATGCAAATTATGCAGAATGGGGAGAATTTATCAGAGCACATCCAGCTTGTGTGTTGTCATGTGGTGTGTGGGCAGACATCTACACTCATCAATAGAAAAGCTCCTTCTAGATGTAGTACAACTAAAATTGTTCTTGTTAACCCTTCCACAGCCTTCCACATCTACATCCCATAGACAAAGGCAGCAGAATGGGGTCATATTGACCCCAAAATATACACCAGTGTTAAAGTTGCTTTCACCATAAGATGAGTATGTGACAGTCAAAAGATATGTCTCGTGAACAGTAATAGGTTTTAAATTGCATTCATAATAGTCTTCAAAAGATCTTAGAATATCACATACATATCATGCACACGCCATCATTTTATTTTCTATTTTAAGTCTTTTCGCTAAGGAAACTGTATTAGTTTTAGATTACATGAAACCTGTAACCGGAAATTTAGGACTATTTAAAGGACTGAGAAACTTTTAAGAACTATATGCAATTACCTGTGTCTCGTAGGCTACTTTCTTTGCACTTACCCTGGCTAGCGCATCCTCGTGTTCAGTCTTAACGCCGAAGCGAGGCAGGGTGGAGTTGGAAAGGCTGGAACTGTGCGTGAGCTTCTTCACACCACTAATGTGACACATGGGCTTCTCCCTTTCCCTCAAGGTCGGGGATGGGATCTCCACCTCGTTCTGTTTATCTGGGGGGGGGGGGGGGGGAGTAACAGTCCAACC
>JAQQZY010139678.1:48188-59177 GCA_030068375.1 Ostorhinchus rueppellii
CCCCCCCCCCCCCCCCCCCCCCCCCAGTAACAGTCCAACCTCAGCCAGCTTGAAGAGTTATGGGGGTTGTGTGTGACCTTGGTGGCTGAAGCTATTGTGGTTTGTCATATCAGGAAGATTTATTTGTTAAGGTACGAAACAGTCTTGATTTACCTAGAAAGGTAGTGGAGATGTATTCTGACACCTGGTTCCCTGAGCGACTCATCTCAGACAAATGGGACAGCTCCCTGTTCAGCATCCTTTTGAACTGAAAACACAAAGTAGAAAAAACATGTAACCTGTGTACGTTGTAAGTCTTATCAATGATACAGCTTGATGAATATTAATAATACAATTTACGCTTTGGATTCCTGAAATTGTAAGATGAAATTTATGAACAAGAACATTTTATATAAAGAGAGGGAAGAATATAAGATGAGATATGTATTAAGGATTTATTTCATGTTTCATACTTTACTTATTAGTCTTTATTATATTCTCAAAGTTAGAACTTTATTATTTTCTGTTATTAGATTAGGGAAATGTGTAAGAAGTACATGAAGCATGTCATTTGGTGATTATTTAGCTTAACTGAGTGACAAGGAAGAGGTGTTCTATTGTCCAAGATTGTCTGTCCTGTTACAGTTAGAGACCTGATGTAGTTCAAGGTGAAGCCCAAGCAGAATGCACAGTGTGTCAAAGATACTGTTTGATAAATCTAAATTATTACCATTATACTTTAGATTCCATTTGTACTGATGCATTATAACGAAACCTTCCTGTGAGTCATATGAGAAAATAAATTAACACCCTCAATCTGGCTTAATTCACTAAAGGGTGAGAAATTCAATCATGAATCATGCCTCCTCTTTTTCTCAGATGAGAACATACTGTTCAATACCTCAATTCAGAGCAGTTGCATTTAGATTTTTATGTATTGATATGCTGCAGTAATAGGGCACGTCTAAATGTTTTCTCCATACATCTACTGTGGAAGCCGTGAACTAATGATATGGAGGAAGACAGTGACAAATGTGATTAAGCGAATTATCCATGCACTCAGAAAATCATGTTTCTGACTAAGCCTTTATGTAATATTTTCTTTTAGCGGATAAAGGTAGCGATTACTTTGCACAAGTCATGTGAAGGCACAATGCAATTTGGACAAGACGCCTCAGTCTGTGTCCTACTGACTGATCTTTCACACATAACAATCTCCATGGCAACCGCTCTGGTTGCCATGGCAACTGCCTCCTCACAGTCAGTCCTTCAGCTCGATGTGAGAGCTATGGCTGCTCGGGTGACAATCTGAGGGAGTAGGCAGGTGTCTCTGACCTTTACCAAGGTCAGCCCTCCCCTCCTCTGCCGTCTTCTTTTCCACATCTCTCTCTCTGCTTTATATCTGCTCCTCCCTCCCTCTCAAGGTAAACAACACTTCCTACTGCTGCCCTCAAGTCCCAAAATCCTCCCATCATTGGGTCCACTTTGCATTCTTCTCATTTCACACACACTGGCACATGCCTCCCATCTTTAAATCCTTTCTCTTCACACCTAACATTAAACTTGGAGATCACCACATGATAGATTAAGCAAATAGGTATTCAAACAGGAAATCATAGAAGCATTGAGGCAGGCAGAATCTGTCATCAGCGGCCAGGGAAGCTAGTCAACCACAGTGGCACACTTCGGCACCAGTCTCAACCCAAAACCTCCTCCTCTTTCTCTTGCTTTCTCGTTCTTTCCTCCCCTAATGCTGTAACGCTGAGTCATAGCTGCCAACCAACACTTCCACAGTGCCAGTCCGAGTGCCAGGACAAACAACACTCTTCCTCTGACACTGACTAATGAAGCAAGCGTGCAAATGCTGCACACACATGACAAACTGACGCGCATGTAAACCTGCATATGTTAGAGACACAGGAGGACGTTGTCTGTCTTTACTATGATCATGAGTAATACTCAAACACAAATACAGACAAATGTGACCTTCGGCTGAACTATCAGATGTATATTTGAGTGATTCAGAGTGAAACATAAGAGATATATTCTTGGTGTGTATCAATAGCACACAGTAAACAAAAAGAAACTGAATTTGTTTTGATAAAGTGGGGGCAGGATACATAATCACATGCAAACCTAACACACCAGAGAAAGCTTCCACAGTGTCAGAAACATATTTTACATGTTGAAACAGCTGAGGAAAACTGGAACAAAAAGACTGAGACATTAAGCATTGTCCTTCACTGACAATACGCTTGGCTTCCTTAAGTCTGTATTGAGGCCAGCCTCAGGGTAGCAGGAGAGAGAGGAAGGGATGTGGGACGCAGGTGTGGAGGATGGAAATGGACATTATGTGACACTGTAATTTACCTGCAGGAAAGAAAACTGAACCACGTACTACAAAAGCTTTTTGTAACATTTTAGGCAACTATAGATATTCTCAAATAACAGAAAGGTAGACAGAGGTATGTGTGGAAAGGCAAAGAATAGGAGTGATATATTTTTTTGTTTTGGTTTACAGTATTACTTCAAAGTAGAAACAGTGAGCTAACTTAATAAACTCAGGTCCTTTATAAGAAGAGCTCCTCTACAGTGGATTCATGTATACATTATGTCTGGAAGCAGAAAATGTAAACACACTCACACCTTACAAAGCCACAAAACCTTTCTCCACCACAGTCTATCATCAACTGGTCTACATTTATGCCACCATGTAAGATTCTCCTTCATGAACACATAAAACTATCATTCTAGGGAAATATTTTTGAAAAGATTATTTAAGCAAGTAAAGGAAGTGCTAGTGTATTCATAGATGTAGCAGTAATACTTGAGGAGTCCAAGATGGCCACTGCCAGGCCTTGTTTGCCCTCTGCAAGCTTTCCAAGCCCTACCTGGTCCCACCAGCCGATGAGCCAGGGCCTGGAGCAGGTCTCACAGAACAGGTCCACTAAAGGCGTCCTACGTTCTGCCGCTGTCCCGCCCCCCTCCAGAACCCCTCCAGCAGCTGCACCGAGGTCCAGCTCTGCCCCTGCCCTCCCCTGCAGGGGGCTGTAGCTGGAGGAGCGGGGCAGCCTGTAGCCCCCTGGTACAGGCGAAGGGCAGGGGGACGGCGCTGGGTCAATGGCCTCTACCACACCCATGTTGAGGGTGACAGGGGGTTTGGGCCGATGGCACAGGCAGGAGGTGCGGTAGTGGAGCGGGGTCGGGGCACTGCAGGTGCCCCAGTGGCATGAGGGCGTCGTCAGGGTGTGTGGGGAGAGGCCACAGCCAGTAAACCTGGGACACTCCAGAGCGACGGCTGCCCCGTGAGGGGGTGAAGGAGCGGGGAAGGGGGTGAGGGTAGGGGCTGCAAGTGTCTTGTCCTACATGCAGCACCCCCAAAGCAGGCCACCCAGTCAGTCCTGAGTCAGGCTCCAGCCTCAGTGTAGTCCGAAGTTTAGGGTCCCCCTGATGAGCAGACCAGGAGCCCCCTGGATCCGGCTGCTGTGGAGACTACATCTCATCCCATTTGCTGAGCAGACTGACCCAAATCTACAGACACTGCAGGGTAGAAGGTGGATGGGATCCGAGAGAGGGAAGATGGAGGGAAATAGAGAGTGAGAGGGAGCAAGGGACCGTCTGAAGGGCACAGAGAGGAGCCGATGGAGCAGAAGAATGGGAATATGAGAGAAGTGTAAACAAAAATGACGCTGCAAGAGCTGACAAACAGTGATTTTTTTTTTTTTAAATTAGATGCTAAAGGTATGAGTAATGATGAGATGGTGACGACTGAAAGATGACCGTTGTATCGAATGATGGAGGTAAAGAGAGCTTGGATGACAGCAGGAACATCGGGAAAGGCTAAAAGGGGGGACAGATGATAACAGTAAGAGAAAAACAAGGATGGAAAGGATGAAAGAGGTAGAGACAGAAAGAGACGGAAAGGGATGTAGGCAGGCCTGTGGCAGACGGTCAGGCTGAAGAATCACACTACAGAACCGTGGTCTGGAAAAACAGGCTCCCTCTCCCTGCGTCGACTGCCCCTCCCCCACGGTACAGATCCAGAGGCCCGGCCCAGTCCTACCGGTGCATCAGCCCGTCTGTGCCGTCTCACACTGATCTCAGCAATGCACTCAGTCCACAGTCAGTCAGGCTGCCTGCTGATAGCTCCGTAGCCTAGTCCTCTGCTCCAAGTCAATCCATGCCTCAGCTGCCCAAAATGCCAGAGGTCTAATCCTGCTGCTTCAGTCTGCCGTTCCTCCTCCAATGCTCTGCCTCTTGCGCCATTTCCCTGGATGCTGTAGACAGCTCTCGCAAGCTAATCAGGCAGTGTGGCTGCAGGCGCGTGCATGTGTTTGTCTGTGCTTGTCTCTGCTGCTCACAGCCTGACTGCGCATGTGCAACAAGACAGTATGTACGTCTGTCGAAAATATGTGTGAGCAAGGGTGTGAGTAAGAGTGAGAGACTGAGGGGGGAGAATATTCATGTGTGTACCTCCATGTAGGCAGAGTGCAGTGGATTTCTGTAACATAGTTGTGACTGCTAAAAGGCAGACACATATTCACAGGGATTGGTTACCCCAGAATACCCCACTCCTCACATTGTACAAAAACATAAAGGAAATATAAACACAGAAAGGAAATGCTGTCAACACTCTCCTTTCATTTTAACCTCATGCTTGACTTTAAACTTGTATAAACCCTGCATCAATTCAATATCACTGAACTGCAACATGGGGGGAAAAAATCCAGAATAAAACAAACAATACCACAAAACACTGTCCCTTTAAGATGCTGCACTGTTAAAGGAGCATTGCTGGTATTTCATTGGTTGTTCCCCAAACCACATGGCTTGTGGTCAGAGTGGCAAACCAATGATTAAAAGGGAAGGGCAGACCTTGCTGCTGTTCGATAGCAACCAAGGTTACAGCAGAGACATCAGCATCAGGACCGATCCCCCCTCCCTCTCCCCCTCCCTCTCCCCCTCCCTCTCCCCCTCCCTCTCCCCCTCCCTCTCCCCCTCCCTCTCCCCCTCCCCGTCATATCCTCCCCACCCACAGCTCATCACCCTCCCTCCCCTTTCTCTCTGTCTCTGTTCACTCTCAAATACAAATGCATGCAATGTTAAGCAGCCTGCCCATGTGCACTCATACAAGCATGTCGATGTAGTGATGCAAAATGCACACCATCAAACATTCACGACAACCAGGGAGCAGACAAAGGTTTTACCACATCTACGTATGTGTGCTATTTTCTTTCATAGACGCTTGTAGAGATAGTTCAGCACATATCCATCACTACAATCATTGCTATGGGATTACAAATAACCCCAGAAACAAAAACTAACTTTGCATTTTGAAAATATATACAGCTTGAAAAACACTTTGTTACTTACGTAGAAATGTATGTGAAAATGTGTGAATTATGAATTTGAAAGGGATGAAGGCTTTGTTTTTTGTACCTTTAATGGACAACTTTTCTGCTTTTCAGTTCTTTTGATTGTTTTACCTAAATGAATCTGCGCTTGTTAACATATTTAAGGGGCCTAAGCCTTACGAGAAAGTCAGACAGAGTGATTAATTTTTCATTCTGCAGGGTACAACCATAACTTTCATCTCACAAACAATAAAACACTCTTTTTAAATATAGTTTATCAACACACTTTGCCCTACACTGAGTTGACATTCGTGTAGAAGGACAGTGAAAGTCTTTTGTTGGACAGGTGTGCACCTTGTTGGAGGCCATCTCGCTGACTGAGCGGTGGGTCTGAATGGTCTCCAGCTGGTCCAGACACCAGTCCAGCTCCTCCAGAGTCTCCCGAGCCATCTGCTGGTAGGTCTCCTCTGGGAAGGACACGCAAACACATACACAACATATGTAAAAACCAGTGAGAAAGAGAGCAAACGATTAGTGACGGATATTTAACCACCAAAATTCAACATATATGATTATTATACTTATTACAAAGCAACCATTGGCTCTCAACAAAAGTAAAATAATAATAATAATAATAATAATAATAATAATAATAATAATAATAATAATAATAGTCTTTGTTTCTATAGTGGAGTTATAAGGTGTCCACAAAATAAAATCCCATTCATTGAAAAATTATTTTTTTCATGATTCACGTACTTGTTAAACTATCAATAAATCACAATAAATAACTACAATCACAGTAAATTAAAAATTCTCTCTTTTTTTCTGGTCAGAGTTTGTCTTTATAATACATATAATATAAAACAACTTAGAGTTATCCCTCTTACTCTGAATGAAATGGGATAAAACAATCATTTAACCCATAAAGACCCAAACAGGCACCGGTGACCAAAATCATCTACTGATCTAACATGTTTAATAACTTCTGACCCATTAAACCTATCAATACGTGTAAATAATTGGTGTAAAATACAGTTTACCATCTTTTAGAGGTCATCAGATATGATCCATTTGGACTTTCAGAGGCCCCATAGTGAACATGAAAACACCGCCATCTTCTATAACATTGATTCACCAGCAAAAAACAAAACCAAGAAACCCCAACCAAACTGTCATTTATCATCAACATTTGGTTTATGTTCAGTTAATAATATTTTAGGTGATGAAGCCATTTTTTTCTTCAGATTTCTCCATTTCTGATATAATAACTCAACTTAAATCTGAGCTTTTATGAAAAATCTATATGATTAGTAGATTAAATATAGACAAATACAAGACTTTCACTTAAAAAAACACAAAATACAGAGGGTAATGTAATAAATAGTGATAAAACATGTCAAAATATTAAATAGAGAGAAACATTAATTTTCGTAATTGCTACAAAAGTAGCACTGGCTCTTTATGTATGTGTTAAAATAATAGACTATATATGCATGTGTTCTTTCTACTGTAGATTCATATGCTGAAAACGTCTTAACCTGTCTCTTCCTCTGTGTCTTTGCATCTATTATATACATGACTGTATTAAGGTGCATTGATGATCTATCCATTGCTGCCTTCAGCACTGTTAAGTAAATAATTCCTTATAATGCCACACATTATCCTGTGATGTTCAGTGCTTATTCAGCACTAATTAATTATGATGCATTTGGGGATGTTGGAAGCCTTAGTGTGTCCTTAAAGCCTCTTTGGATGAAGACTTTTAATTAGTTGACAACATACCAGAGAGTGTAGCTTGGGGAACAGTGGGCTGGCTTGTCACTGGTGACCTCCTGTGGAAAAACACATCATTACATCAGATAAAGCATCACTCACTGCTGCCTCCTGCTGGGGTGTAACATACATTTAACTTTACAGCATGAGGTAACAAAAAGGCTTGGCTTATAAAGGGGGTATAAATATTTGTGTGTACAATTTGTTAGTAATTTATACTCCTCCAAAAGAGACAAATGGAGGAGTGCATGTCTTGAGGCTGGAATGTGTGAATTTTTTTAAAAAGTGCATTAAATTGTTAGTATTTTCATTACAAATATTCAAATATTATCCAAAAATAGTCAAAGAGAAAATCTGAGCAAGCATCTCCTCTCAAATAGCCTTCATGTTTTCATTATTGTGTAGAGAGGGAGGCATTTCCATGGCACAAGACTGTGTAATTATAGCTGCTGATAATTCTGTGGCGCACTGCTTTATATATCATATTGACGTGGAGCTAAAAGCCTGCCAACTCAAGCTTCTTCTTTCTACTGCATTACAAAGGAGAATAATTTTAATGTTATTGACCGTCTCCATCATCTGTGTACAGAGTCAGGGACATACATCTAAGCTGCACTCAGTTCTCAGCCAGGGAGTTAGAGACATGGCAGGTAATGCAGATCATATTTTCCTTGAGCACAGTGTGATACTCATAAGCTGGTTAATCAGTGTGGCATAAGTGTTTTCCCCATGGGACAAAGGTAAAGGAGACATTAACACACACGCAATGCAAACTAAACAGGCAGTGTTACCGAGTGTGAGTGAGGGGAAGGGGTGTTTGACAGCATGATACTGACTTGTTAGTGGGTGTTGTGACATTGGCGAGGATGGTGAAGTTGCTTCTTACAGTTCGTAGGCTGGCCAACACCTGGGGGATGGATGGACAGTGTAGGAGGGAAAGAAGGAAAAGGCAGGAGGGAAGGAAGGGGGGGGGGGGCAAGTTCACTGCACTAATTAGCCACTTTTTCTAGACATTTACATCATTTTAACATGAGCTGTATGAGACAACATACCTGAGCGAAAGGGGTGACAATCATGTCTTCAGCGTGCCTGTAGGAGAAAACAAGCAAAGTGAGGAATGGGGTTAATATGGGTGCTTTTGGCACAGCTGAAGCACTCTCTGTCAGTGTTTATAGCAGATGCTGTATCTGTGAGCTACATGTTTACAAAGACCCATGTTAATCTAAACAGAGAGATAGTCTGGAAATAGAGTAATGGAAGGTTTTGGTAGGTTGAATCTTAATGAAAGCAGAGCAAAACAGTTAATGTTAAGAGGACTCATCATGATTTCATTAGCATAATGTGTGCATAATTACAATCATGCCCATTGGTGTTTTGATTGGGATAATATGCAGTTATTGTGTTGTTTGTGTGAGCGTGTGCGAGAGCGAGAGCGAACAGTACACATTTAAGAAATGTTTCAGTTTTTGGTGCATGTGATGGATGGAGGAAGATGGCTTCGTGCTCACCCCTCACTGTTGATGGAGGAGTTACGTGACATGGTTTTAGGGGATGTGTCATAGTCGGAGTCCGAGCGGTACAGGAAGGATTCCCTGCGCTGGCTCTGGGGGAAGGAGGGATGGAGCACCAACCCAGGACTCGCCTGCGAATCCATGGGACTGCGGCCTGGCGAGGGACCATTTTCTGAGTCAAAGCTGGGAGAAAGGGGACACAGATAAGACAGGAAAATGGAGTTTACATGAGTTCATTTAGATGGTTCATCTGCCGTTTTTATGTGACAGTGACAACAAAATGTGTCAAGATTACACTTAATACTCAAACATTCATCCTCATGTAGTTTTCCTAGTTTCTCAGAGTGGAAGTTGAAGAAACAGAGATGTGACAGGCGCGACAGCAGAACCCATGCAGCTGTGACTCTGCGGTACTGTTGGATTGGCAGACTGCCACTGGGTTGCCCTGAGAATTACACTTTACTGACAAGTCATATTTTAGAGTGAGCCGTTTTTAAATGAGCAAAATGAGCCACATCAGCCCCAACTTCTTTTAGGGCCAAAGTCTGTCAGAAGACATGAGTCACTGAGGCTTTTAATTTGGATCTAGATCTTTTTTACCCCCAAAGGTTAAAAGAAAGGTTTAACTGATTAACACAGATACACCTATGCCAATCAGTGTAACGGCAAAAAAAAAAAAAAAAAAGCAATTGGTTGATATTAGTCTGGCCTGCAGGATGTACTGAGACGATGTATTTCAGTCATGTAGTGGTAAGAGTGGCATTCCCCTTCCTTTCTTTTATGAGAATTATATGTCTTTTTTATGTGGTGTTTTTTTCCCTTTTAATCGTTTTAATACCATGATGTACTTCCCTCATGCACATCTTCTCTCAACAATATTTTACAAAAGCACTTCCACGCCATTCTGTGCTCAGCACCACCCAAAACATATAAAGAACTAGTCAAGCAACTTTTACTCCTATCCCTGGATTATATTGGATGCGGCCAAACCCATATCTGGCACAACACTAAGAAAATTAAGTGATAGGTGTGGTTATGTGCGACTAGGTCGATATAAGATCTGTAAACATCCAAACAGAAATGATGTGATGAAACATATATGATATTTATAACTTAGTAAATCCTTAAAATCTGAAAAAATCTTGTCTTTCAATCCAAACGGACTCAGGCCAGCACATTTCTGCATAACAATATATCCCAAACACTAGGGTAAAACAAAGGTGTCAGATCCATTCATAGAAGAGCTTAGCCAAAGGGTGCACAGCAACACATTTCTCAGGTTTCACTCGACTCGTTTTTCACCCACACCAGCAGTCCTGAAACCTCCTCTTATTCTGCTGCTGATGCACAGCCCCTTGAACTGATCAAAACCTCTCCAAACAACTTTTTCCAGGATGAAAGAACATTCAATCAATGCAGCTAAGAAATGAAGTCTATATTGATTAATGCACATTGTAGTGTTTGACATCATATATCCAGCAACTGATGCCTCACAGACAGATTATCTATTTTTTGAGGTCTAAGTTTTCTGGTGGATTGGCTTGGTAAAAAACAAGTTTGCTATATACAAAAAAAAAGCTTCAAGTTGAGGCTTTTATATTTATTGGGTTGACAAGGACAGATTTCAGTGTAGGTGCAGCATCTATTTTTAATGTAGTGTGACTTTTATCTCCATACCATCTACACTTTCAACATGTCAAACTTATTTTTTATCAATTCAGTTGTGAACTGCTTTTAGTTTCACTTCTAAAATTGAGCATGAAGTTGGATATTTTTAGAATTTTCTTCTAAATTGGCCAATTAGGAGCATCTTCTCTCCCCCAGAAGGCTTTGTGAATATGGCTACAGATCAAATTATCATTAAAAATGTTTCCCCGGTAATGAAAAACACATCACAAATGTGTGCCAGGGGGACCCTCAGCAAGCTGCACGCGGTAATCCTCATTTTTTTCTGCTAACTATGAGAGGAATTATGAGACCTCAGTGTTCTTAATTCAGCACTCGCTGAAATCTAATCCATCTGACTGCGTGTATGAGCGCATGTGCTTGGAATAAATTACTCAGAAATCTTCTTTAGTGAGTCATTTAAGAGTCACAGTGTACAAAAGTTTATAGTACTCACAGCTGAACTGATGCAGAATGATTAGCCTACAAGTTTTTTTTTTACCCTCATTTTATGTCCCTTTCTCAAGAACAACAGTAATGTTTGTGGGTCAATGTCCCCAAGTGTGTTTCATCATCCAAAAGGTCAACCAAACCCATTGTGTTTATTTGTCATTATTAACCTCTCTATTATTTCAATCAATAGTGCAGTGGTATAATTCCCCTCTCACAGATTATGATTTTGATAATTCACCTTCACCATTTAT
>JAQQZY010139700.1:0-17825 GCA_030068375.1 Ostorhinchus rueppellii
TAGTGACAGTTGTTTCTTTTCTATATTATGTAGAACTGACAACCTTTAATGGACCAAGATGGAGGCAAGACGCTGCCCAACGCCCCCTCTAGTGTTTATGTGTGGGACAGACGGTCTGGGCCATTTCTGATTGGACGAGCTGACCCAGTTGGGGCAGTGTTCTCCACCTTGTAACATGCAGTCGTAGGCTTTCCTGTCCCGCCTTCCCAGGGCTTCCCAGAATCCCGTGGGCTCAGCTCCTTCTTCACATTCCTGGATGGTCACTCTGCTGCTGCTGTGAAGGCCCGTCTCCAGAGGACAGCTGCAAAAACACAGAGGATGACGCACACTTACCAAGAGAAAAGAACCTCAAGTGGTTATCATGTTTTAAGAATTCATTTCTTATTTTAAGTGTTCATACACCTGTAAACATGCTCAGTTTTAGATTTAAGCAGCTGAATTCAAATCTTGCCCAGTGAACTTCTCTTGCTGCTTGGACAGATGTGCCACTTGTTTTCAGGAGTTTTTATCTTGTTTTTAGACACTCCTTTTGATGACAGCGACATGAAACCAACCACCGCTGATCACATACAACAGCTTCATAGGTTTGATTCTTTAATTCACTTCACTTTTAGTTGGACTTATTTCTTAGTTCAGATGTAGTCTGAGTTTAAGGAACTAATGAGGGTTTTTGGTATTTTCAGGAATTATGCAGAAAGTCTTTGTTTAGAGGAAACTCAAAACAGAAGAATGAAACATTACATTGAATATGGTTTTCAAAACCACTGTTAATTTAAAAAGTCTCTGGTGTGAAACGCAGATGAGACGTGTCTAAGATCCACTCCTTCCAAACTTTTAAACTCCACAGACAACACACAGAAAATTAAACAGATTTTTGCTCCTTTATTTCTATTTCTTAATGCATTGCATTGGTTTATTTTGAATTTTCTTTTTAAGTTAATGAAATATATGTATTAATTCATTTGTTTAAAGCTCATTCTTGTATTTACTCTGTTCGTGATGACGCCTGAAAGTCTATTCCAAGGTTCAATGTACTCACTTTTAGACTTGTATCACACTATACAACATCTCAGTCTCCCCCCCATTTCACATGTGCAAACACAATGTACAAATGTCAATAAGATTTCATTAACTGTGAAATGCCCCCCAGTGGATAAATACAGTCCAGTCTTTATCATTTACTCCTGCATTGAATCTTCCCTTCATAACTGCAGACTCTATCATCAAGTTTGAGCTGTGACGAGTGCTACAAGAATAAGAGATGGTTTTATTTGAATGAGTTTGACTTGTTTTTTTCAACACTGTTTCTGCACTAAACTCATTTTCATCATCATCATCATCATCATCATCATCATCATCATCATGGGTCTTTCTACATCTCTGCTGATGCTACTTTGTTTTGTTTTGTATTAGTGATATTTAACAAGACACTGTAGACACAACAACAACACATAAACAAAAGGAAACTCAAACAAATAAACAAACCAAAAGCAAGAACAATGACAGAGTAATGACAAACATCACAACATGATATTACAATGAAAAAGACAATAAATGTAAAGAACAACTAAACAATACACATCAATTAGGAGTGACAGTGAAAAGGGGATGAGGGGAGTGTGAATGAAAGTGAGAGAGAGAGAGGGGGGAGTGAGGGGGAAAATAACTACTGTAATAATGATGATGATAATAACAACACCACAAAAATCTATAATAGCAACAACAACGACAACAACAAGTCAAATTTTTGCTCGTACTATTGTAGTGGTGGCAGCAGCAGGGGCAGCCACAATACAACAATGGGTTAAATAATGTAATATTTGTAATAATTTATTTGTATCAATTACGATCACTATGAATTTATATGAATTAATTGAAATGAATATGGCTACGGGGAGTGGGGGTGGAGCCCAGCACACTGAGTCCGAGGACAGGAGGACACCATCTACCCCCCTCACAAGCTCCAGCACCCCCACCAACACTGCCACAGCCCCACGACCAAGCACAGGGTGGCCCCCTACCCCTGCTCAATTTTTTTCTTTCTTTTTACATTTATTTATACATTTTTAAATATAGACCCCGTCCACTCCACAGTCGGACCACCCTCAGACCACTGAAGACAGTCTGTCCAATGTGGAATGACCATTTTTAACTGCAGATTATTCCTATACAAGCAGCTACCTCCCACTGCAGCCGGGGGCCAAGGGTCAGGACAGGTGCCCCCCCCCGGGCCCCGCACTGCCCAGCTCCACTCACTCCCCCTGCCTTGCAAATGTAATACGAGTTGGACTTATGGCTGCCTCCATCCACCACCACCCTCATGAACTACAGCAATGGCAATAATAATAAAAATAGTAACAAGAACAAAAATAATACTGATAATAGTGAAACCAGTAAGAGTAAAAAAGATCATGATTGTAAAAGCAATTATAATGACAATAATACCAATAACAACAGCAACAACAACAACACCAAAGATTACATTAATAACAAGAGCGGTCAGTGAGCGCAAACCTCCGCCAAGGTGTACTGTTATCTGGATCGTGACCAAAAGTTAATGGGAACATCCTTGGGTGATTCTCTGTCACTGGTGAAAATTTCAAGAAAATCCTTCCGGTAGCTTTTCTGTAAAGTTGCGAACAGACAGACATTGTTTCTCATCAACAAAATAGCGAGAAAAAAAAAACCCCTTGGTTAAAGATGAAAATAGGGGGGAAGTGCAGCGGGGAACAAAGGACTGGGGGTGCTGGTTAGTCTGTATGTGAAGGCAGCTCCTGTACGTGGCTCTGGCTTTGGTTACTGCTGGGGTTTGATTTCTGAAGGGCCTCTATGTTTGCTCAAAGGCTGATAAACTGTTTGGTAGGATGCTACTCACTGTTCTTGGATGTGCTTGGCGGCCGTGTGCGCCACCTGTCGCGTGTTGGTCTGAGACTTGCATCCATGCCACAGGTAGATGAGGGCCTGGCTGACGCTGAGCAGCACCATGGAGACCCGGGAGCGCAGGCTGCTGCAGTGACAGACCACCTCCAGCAGGAGGCCCTCCACCTCCACCTCACCTCGAACGCTGTAGAGACGCCATGCATCTGCAGGACGCAGAAGGACGATTAGAGGCTGACCCATGACCAGTGTGTGAACTGTAGAAGGATGTGTGTGATGACTGACTCTGGGGGGTCTCCTCCTCTTCTTCTCTCCTCCCCGAGTGAACCACCATCCCTCCTTTAAAACACTGGAGGAAACAGGGAGGCTCCTTACCCTGCTGCACCTGAACCTGGAAGGAGCAGAAAGAGGGGGTTCAGATTAACAGAGAGAGAGAGAGAGAGAGAGAGAGAGAGAGAGAGAGAGAGAGAGAGAGAGAGAGAGACAGACAGGCTTGTGCTGTCAGGGGCCACACTGAGGGCCCCCCCATGCTAACTGTTAGACAGTGGATCTGAACTCAGTTGGAGCTCCATGGCCCTGATAGTGTCAGAAGAATGCTCAGAACCCCTTTGACCCAAAACTCCACCTACTGAATGAGCCCATATGAACTCTGGATGATAGAACATGGACATTTGGAAGAACAGCAATATGAACCACATCTGATCTAAATTGGCCTTTTATTGATGATTTATGTCCAACAAAATGTTGAACTCCAGCGCCCCCAGGTGGATGACTGATAATACTCAGAAGCTTAAATCCACTGGGTTCTTCCACTAGGGCTCTACTAGGTCGGTTATCAAGAGAAGAAATCCAATCAAATCTGTCTGAGCTATCGACAAAACACCAAGGAGATCTGACACCAGTAGTCGGGGTAAAACAGTTATAACGCCGAAACTCGATTTAGAAAAAGAAATTTAAGACCAATAAAAGAATATAAGAGCAAACACACTACACATAAGAAACTAGAAGAATCAAAAAAACTAATGGTAGAAGATGTGGTAAAAGAATAAACACGAGTCAGATGGAATGTTCTAGTCTGGTGGACATGTGTTTGTGAGCGGCTTTGAACATCAGGCAGAGGTCAGTGTGGAGCTCAGGTCAGTGTCCAGTCAAAGGGCGTGACCCCGGACAGACCCCCTGGACCTGTCCGTCTGTTCTTGCTCGTACCTGCGCTCCTCTCTCCTCGTCCAACTCCACCGTCATCAGCGCTGAAGTTCCTTTCTCGCTGATGGTGGAGTTTCGTCCCTGCCAGAAGAAGTAGCAGCACTTCTCCTTCCCGGGTCCCGCCGTCTTCACTTGATCAGGGTTCTGCCTCTTCCCGACTAAATGATCCAAAAACGACCCAGAGGGATGAAGAGGTGAGGAGTAATACCCCAGTACAAACCCAGTACAATTCACAGACAATAGCAGTAACGTTAACATGTCTGACACATTCCATAAGTATGGTGAAGGTGAAGCTCATGTGATCTCCACCTGAGGGGCGAAAAACATGACCAAGGCTCCGTTCACAGCAGGTCCTAATGCACAGGTCAGATTTTTGGGTTAAATATGATTTTTTTTTTTTTTGGTGTGTTTGTTCATATTCCACATGAATGCCACTTCTGTCAGTTTTGAGTCTGAACTGAATGTGACCCTGAAGTGACCCACGTGGACTAAAGAGGTCCTGAAGCGACACATGTGGACTACAGAGGTCCTGACAGAATCCGTGTCCACACAGACACACACTGTATTTACAGAATTAAATCTGTTTTTCTTCCGCTCCTCCTCCTCGGACGCAGAACTGAGACATTTGTTGCATTTCAATGACGTAATGGTCGGATAAATGTGACCTGGGTGTTCAGACTGAAGTCACAGTGTAAAATATTAGATATGTATTGGATTTAATAATAATAATAATAATAATAATAATAATAATAATAATAATAATAATAATAATAAATTGGTTTTCTACAGTGCTTTTCTAGGTCCTCAAACACCACAAAGTGACCTGGGTCAAATTTGAAAACAATCGGATTTGTGCTGTTAAACTGTCTTCAACAGATCGGATCCAGGTCACATATGGACAAAAACATCCGATTTGGTCCATATTTGTCTGAACTATGAACGATGTCACTGTTGTGTGATTGAAAGCCTTTGGGATTTCAGCTCATCCTGATCAGGTTTGTCAGTCCGAGTCCACCCCTACTCATTGAAAAGGTCCTGCAGAAGTACTAACGTACGGTGACTCACCTGCCGTGCTGACCATGTACTTCCACTTGACCACATATGTGTCTCCTTCGTGGAACTGGCCGATGCTCTGCTGGGGCAGGCGGCTGTAGTCAAACTCCAGGATGTGCCACACCTCCACCCCCAGCGTGCTGATGTCATAGCTCCTCCACTCCTCCCCCTCCACCAGGCCGTAGCCTCGGCCCACGTTGAACCCATCCAGTCTGGTACAAACCGGCCCCGCCTTCACGGGCAGCATCAGGGCGGCGTCATAGGCGTGAGACTGGTCCGAGTCGGGCTGATCCTGGAACCACAACACAGATGGAAGCGGATGAAGAACGTTGACGTCACTGATCAGACCAGGAGTGGTCCAAGTAACACCTCTAGAGGTGCACCAACATCCAGAGGGTTTTAAAGGAATATTTAAAATAATCTGGAAAATGTTGCAAAAGGAACATGTGATCAGTGGAGATGGATGTAGAACAGAAGGTCTGTGCACATGTAGCCCCCCCCCCGTTTTATCTGATCCTGGGAGCATTTGCACAAAAAGTTCCTGTGTGTTCTGCACAAATGGCAACAAACTTCAATCTTAAGTTCCCGCCCTATAATTTAGATGAGACTGTCTGTGTCGAACTTATTCCAGACATATTTAGATCTGAAAGTATTCAGATATTAGAACTGCACAAGAACACATGAGCTGGAAACAGTAGGTCAAAGGTCACCTATGTTCAGTATTCTTCTGCTTTATGACAAGATGCACCACAGGAGAAATGAATGAATTCAAAAGAGAATGAGATGATGTCACTGAATGGACAGAGATGGACGGACAGACGGACAACAAAACAATTACAAAACCACTGTGGCTATTTCTGTCCACGGGCTAATAAAGACTGAACCATATGTGATGTTTCACTCTTATCTTATCCACACACACACACACACAGTGGATGGACGTGGTGGGGTGGTACCTTTTGATCCATGACATGGTGCTCGTTGGTGTTTTTGGTGGGGCTGGGGGTTTTCCTGGTGTCGCTCCAGTCCTGGAACTTCTCCTTGAACAGAGTTGTTTCATTATGTTGGGTCAGACGGCCGAACACTGCCCAGTCAGGTCGGCCCTGGCCTTTCCTACACGTGGACAAGTACGAATAAGGACAAAAAGGAGCTCCATGTATGTCTTCATTTATTTGGGACGATGCTGTTAACAGTTCGTATATTGTCATATATGACATAATATCATAATATTTGTGTCATAGCACAATGTCTTAAGTGTCATGTTTAGCCAGCCTGTGATACCTGCATGGAACTGTACTCCCAACACGACAGATTCATTTTATACTGTATGACTTGGACCACTATGATACGAGGCTAATGATCTGCATGTGTGCTGATGCGAGTTTGTGCTGGACCCTGTTGACCTGCTAACCCTAATGACACCTAACAAAGAGCAGGAGCACGCTGCATGATGGGAAATGAAGTTAAAAACATGAACGACACAGTTACTAACCTCAGTCCCTAGATGTCTGTATTAATATATGAACTGTGGTTTAAATTTTAAAGAATGATTTACCAAACTATTTTAATGTCAGTACTAATAAAATACAGATGAACATCTTTTCCTACAGTCAGCTCTGCCCAGCATCAACCACATCTAGAACCCGGGTTCCCCATGGGCCAACATGCTGGTCCCACATACTGACCCTCCTGCATGAGGCTGCAGAGTTTGTACCTAATGCTAATTCTAAACCTCTGTTCCAAACATAACGTTACATATATGATGTAAAATGGACTTTTTTTTTTTTTTTTTACACATATAGAGACACAAAGGTATAATAAAAAAAAATAGGATTGACAGTGAAGTTCACTGACAGGAGTATATTGTGTTTGGTTTCTAGCCTTTCCTCTGTGATTTTTGGTGCTCAGTATTACCTACTTGTACCATCTGTACATATCTGCAGATTGACTTCAGCTGGTAACACACGTGAATAAAATACTAGTCCTTTAAAAGCCACATATTTTAATCTCCAAAGTGATCTTTTAGTTTTTCAGTTGCCATGTTACTGTGCTTCTAGTTACCGTCTGGTCTGGAAAGTCGCTCTGGGACTAAACTGGGGACAAAGTGAAGCTCTAAAAGTCAGTAGATTATGTATTTTCAGGAAGTGACTCAGAAACGTGCTTTGTCCATAATTTTCAGAGCCTTTACAAGAATGTGACGACGAAAATGAATGAGGAAGACAGAGTGACTAAATAAATGATTACCCGTTAATACGCTGGAAAAGTGTAAATGTCATTTGAACAGACGTCAGATGGTCCAATGTCCAACCGTTTACATTTTAAAAAGTGTCTCTTGCCTGAAATGATACATGGAACAGAAGCATTGGTCATGTGATAAGTGGGTTTGCTTTTCCCGTTGGTTCACACATAGCTCTGGAGGGGACTCATCGTCGTCCTTTGGGTTCATGTACATAATTGTGTGTTTTCATGTGTGCTGCGGTGTGTGTTTGCGTACTTGGGTATGAGAGGGTTACACTCCCCAGGATCCAGTGGGTTGATGTCACAGTTGCTGTAGTCGAAGGTACCGTTCCACAGGTGCTTGGCCAGTTGGAACGCCACCTTCCTCTGGGCCAGAGTCACCTCTTTCCCGTGCCATATGTACATCTCACTGCCAAAGTCGAAAACCAGAACCTGCACACACGCGCACACATGCACACACACACTCTAGATCACAGGTGTCAAACATGTGGCCCAGGGGCCAAATGTAGCCCGCCAAAGGGTTAAATCTGGCCCCTAGGGTGAATTTGTGAAATGCAAAAATTACACTGAAGACATGAACAATCAAGGATGTTCAAATCCTTTTACAGTGTAGGTCAATTTAATCTAAAGTGGATCAGACCAGTGAAATACTATCAGAACAACCTGTAAATAATGAAAAGTGTATTTTTTTTCTCTGTGTTTTAGTGTTAAAAAAAAAAGTAAAATTACTCAAAAATGTTGACATTTACAGACTAGCCTTTTATATAAAAAATGTAAATAACCTGAAATCTCTTAATAGACGTATGTTTTTAATCATATTCTGCCTGTTATTAAATGTTTTGTGTATTTGTAGATCCACTGTGATCTCTAACATGTGATTCACATGTATAAATGATAAAGTAAGGTGTAATATTGTTAACATTGCACTTATTTTACTTAATAATTTTCAGGTTGTTCATATTTGTTCATGTTATGTTCGAGTACAATTCGTAGATGAAGATTTTCATCCCGGAATTTTACGGGGTTTTTTTCCACTCAGAAGTTATCATCCTATTATTTAAGTTATTTTACTAGTCCGGCCCACCTTATACCATATTTGGCTGTATGTGGCCCCCAAACTAAAATGACTGACACCCCTGTTCTACTGTACATGTCTGACGGTGTTTAATCTGTGAGCCTTTACCTGGACTCGGGGCTCAGGGGTTAAAGGGTTACAGCTGTTCGTAGATAAATGTCTGACCTGGTTGGGGTGGAGCAGGGAACAGCGGGGCATTTTGGCCCAGTAGTCGTCGTCAGGTACCAGTTTGTCGTCCATCAGTCTGTAAATACAGTTGGTCTCTACGATGGCACTCTCATACAGCTCATCTTCATCTGGCGTTCCCGCCACTGCAAAGGAAATGAGCCAAAGGCCATTTGAAACTGTCACAAAAAGCAGATGAGTTTTGCAGGTGCTGCAGTAGACACAGTGGGCTGCACAGTGTGGTCAACAGGTGGCGCTAAAGGTCATTCCCATGAATCGGATACAGGAGTACTTCAGTCTCCTGTGTTCTCTCTACAGCACAGGTGCCCAACGTGCAGCCCGGGGGCCAAACACGGCCCGCCAAAGGGTCCGACCCGAATCAATCATGTAGAAACCATTTCAATTCAGGTTTCACATACAGACCAGTTAGATCTCAAGTGGATCAGAACCAGTAAAATACTATTGTAATATCCTATACATGCAAATAGTGAAAAATGTAAATTTTCTCTTTGTTTTAGTGTAAAAAAGTAACATTACATGAAAATGTTGATATTTTTACAAAATATCCTTTTACAAAAAAATTTTAATGACCTGAACAAATGTAAATATTACAATTTTGAAGAGTAGTATTTAGTGGATTCTTACCAATATTCTGCCTGATTCTAAGTGTTTTGTGTAATTATAATTTAATATCTAATGTACATGTGTAAATGACAAGTGTGTGGACCCGTGTGGATCCACAGGTTCTAGATGTGGTCGTTTTTCTGCTGCTGTGTATTCATACATGCTGTACTGCATTTGTCCAGCAGTCACCGCCAGAGTGTTCTGGTCAAAGCAACATGATTGTGAGGATAGTGTATTAAAAATGAGTAAATATCTGACAAAATATTGGTTCGATCAACCGACTGTTTACACTAGGCTGTTCACTGAGAAGAAGCACAGATGTACGACAAACTGCAACACTCAGCTCTGGTGCAGTTTGCCTGGCACCACTTGTTCAAATGTTTTAAAGGAAAATTTATAATAATAATAATAATAATAATAATAATAATAATAATAATAATAATAATAATAATAATAATAATAATAATAATATTTCTATAGCACCTTTAAAAACTGGGTTTACAAAATGCTTTACATACAAGTAAAAAGGGCACAACAGCAGGATGCAAAGTGAAAACAAGGATAGAAAAACAACATAATCAAAGGAATACGTAAAACATCTTGTATAAATAAATAAATCAGGATGAAATAAAAACTCATCATCCTGAGGTGACAGCGTCACGTAAAAGCAAGTCTATAAAATTTAACGTGTTGATATAAACATTTTCATAAAGTAATTTTACTTTTTGTCCCATGCTAAAACAGAGAAAGGTTTGGAGTTGATATAAGTTCTTTATTATCTTGTCATGATTTGAGTGGTCCAGCCCACATCGGCTGAATGTGGACCCTGAACCAACAGGAGTCGGACTCCACAGGCCATGTTTTCTGACTTTATGGAAATACCAACAAACACACCAGAGAAACGTCCCATCAGTCATTTCAGGAAAATATTCAGTTTTTTGGAGTTTATTTCTTCAATTAAGCATATGGACCACGTTCAGAAAAAGAAAAAAAACCCCAAAAAACTGTTGAACCAAGTATAAAACTAGTTTTTACAGAATTGTCGACATTTTTTACATGATCTTTAAGTGTCAAATACATTTCTATTTATTAGTGTTTGCGTCTCTGTGTCTATGACTTCATAGAATATAAATATTTTAATCATCAGTTTGGCTGATGTTGTCAAGGACATTTTACAAACAAATCCGTATCAGGAGTGTGGCTCCAGCGGCGGCTGAAAACCACTTCTATACTCTGGAAGTGGGAACGGACTTAGAGGGAAAATTAACTTAAAAATGTTTAAATTCGACAGAATCCGTTTTACATCATCAGCTGATGAGCTGTTGTGAAAACATCTTCAAACATCTCCTCTGACTAAACTACTAGTTCCAAGGTTGGATTTTGTTCCTTAGATCAATGTCTACAACATTTGTTCATAGTTTTGAGAAATTTGGATTTTTACATTTTTGACAAATTTGTGAAATACTAAAAATGTGCCTTTTCTTAAAATGGTTCATATTTGATGGTTTATAACATGTAAATGGTTAATATCAATAGATCTTTTTTCACAACTTCTGTACTTTTGACCAGAAATATGCAGTCATCATAGAGTTCCACATCCTGGCCTATCAGGTCAACTCTGGTGCAAGCGTAGAACAAGAACTTTAGTGTCATTCCAGGTTGGTTTTGTTCTGCCTGAAAGCAGCCGTATCTGTCTTTCCATGCTTCTCCAGTGGACAGTGAGGTTCGGCCCCAATGGATTCAGGCAATTTGGCAAAATCTGATGCTAGCACTGGGCTAGCATTACTGTGGCTACATAGAAGACGTCCACTTGGACGATCCTAAACAGATTCTGAGGCTGTAAGCCGACTGGACATTAGATATAAAGGATGTCGACGTAAACATGCTCATGACTTGTCATTCTAACAGTTCGTGGAACAGCCTGATCACCGTCTACGTACCATGATATTTATGGATAAATTCCTTGTGGAAACATTTGATCATTTATTGATTTTGTTCTTTTTGGTTTCATAGTTTTCGTCAATGAACTTTGTAACATCTGCAATCGTGACATTTGTCAAATGGCTCAGGCAGGTTGTGTCCACTCTGATCCACTTGGTCTCACTGTGGTGACGCCGAGGAGGAAGTCCATGATTATGTATGTTCAACAAGAGGAAAAAGGTCAATTTAGTTCCTATCGGTCACTGATAGAAGTCATATATGGACTCAGATTGAATGAGCCAAGTCCTGCCCACTTCTATAGTTAGACTGATCTGCATCCAGAACCACAGGACTGGATCACAGAGACAGAACCTGACAGCCTCACACATTCACCTGGGACTGATCCACACAGAACGTGACACTGACAAACAGACTATTTATTCTAGTTAAAGCCGATCAGATTATATTTACATGATATTTAGACTCACGCTGGTGTGTGAATGCATATGAATGTTTGGTGGTGGTGGGAGGGGCCATTTGGTGTGGCATGATGGCCAAACCTCCATCAGTGTGCCCCAGGGCAGCTGTGGATACAGATGTAGTTTACCACCAGAGGTCAGAGTTCATGAATAAGGGATCAATAATGTAAAGTGCTTTGGGTGCCTTGAAAAGTGCTATAGAAATGTAATCCATTATTATTAATAATAATTCCAGAAATTGGATCATGATGAGAGGATCGGCGTGGATGTAAACATAAATGTCTTTTTCCTAGGGGGGATCTCCTTTGTCCTCCTCCACCCTCTTGTTCTGTCACACCATGTAAATCCACTACTGGTTGAACTCTAGTCCAGACCGCCTCATGTGTGATGTGGGTCCTTACACTGGTAACTGCTGTGTCCTCCCAGAATCTTCCAGAACTCTTTGGCAGTGTGACTGTGTGTGTTTGCGCCTTCCTCCATCACCTGGACGTAGTTGGCCCGGCAGCCCAGATCTCTCTTACTCTGGATGAAGTTGGCCAGTTCTGAAGCCTGAGACAGAAATGGCAAAGTTTACCTCCAAATGGAACATGGATCTGACAGAACAAGACACATTTATTAGTCTAGTCATACACAGGACAATTCACAAGCATGAAAAAGAGACAAGTTCAAAACACACAACTAAAACAGAATCAATGAAACATCAATAATAATCCATTAAAACTGGAAAAGCACCGAGAGCGCAGACCTCCGCCAAGATAGTGTTTGTATCTTTTTTAAGGTAGTGTTTGTACTTTCCTCCACTAGATGGTGCTGAATGACCTCATAACCAACTCTGGTCCACCATGCCCTATCGCACTGATAAAGAATCTCTTTAAAAAATTCCTGGATCCAGACGGGGATCCAGATCTACTCCAAAATGTAATCATCTCTTCCTTGACCCAGAGCGGACATATCCGGAAAATTTAATCAAAATTCATCCATAACTGTTTGAGTTATCTTCGTAACAGACAAACCAACGCTGATGAAAACACAACCACCTTGGCGGAGGAAATAAAGTAAAGGTTAAAGTGAACGCAACAAGAGAAGCAGCCTTAACTCGCTGTGGTGCAGCACTGCCCTCTCTGACTCTTTAAAGGAAAATCTAATAAAGCATGACGGCTTAGTTTCCATGGAGGGCTGGTGACGGTCCCGATCTAAATATTAAAATATTTGGCGACAACAATAAAATACGCATCAGTCTCAAAAACTTGCCACCCTGTTTGTGGTGTTAAAGTATGAGAATAAATGCAGACAAAAAAAACCAAAAAAAACAAACAAACAAGAGAAGCACCAACTTTCACTTCTGTTGGAGCGGACGACTAATGCTAAGGTATAGATGGTGGGCGGGGCTATCAGGCTCAGTATTTGGCCTTTGTGCGTAAACCCCAAAAGAAAGTCGAACCTCACAGAAGGTTCCAAGTTCTCCATTATGTGACTAGTTGGTCCAACTTCATAACTGTAAATCAGAATATTTTTCCTGCCTGTTTTTAAATTATTATTACACCTTATCCTTGAAATATTACGAGTCTGTTTGTATTCGACTTTATTCCGATAAAATCATGGGTTTTACAGCTTCAATTTTCAGTGACCAGTGTTTTTATTTGCGTATGTGGTCCTAATGTGCTGCGCTAAGACGCCATTTAGCGCTGGTCCAATCTGTTCCAGTAAAGTAAAAACCCAGTGTGTCCAGTGTTGCCTTCAGGACATCACCAGTTAAACTGGTCTGAGGGAGTGGGTGGTGGTCATTTACAGCTCCATATTCACCTTGTTCTTCTCAATGACGTTGGCGAACTCCCCGACCCAGATGAAGCAGTGATGTGGTGTGAGGAGCAGGAAACAGTCCCCGCTGTTCAGGGACGACGCTCTGGGCTCCACCAGCCTCGTCTGGACGTGGCGTCGACCTGCCGTTAAACACACACACACACACACACACACACACAGGCGACTCATTAGAAAACCACCGTCTTTGTTGTGATTCTGGGGTAGGGCTGTCAGAGTCTGGAACATGCCATCATTTAGTGTTTGGTTAAAATTACAGTAAAAGTGTGAGTTTGAGTCCCCCCCCTTCCATTGTTCAGTTTGAGTCCCCCCCCCCCCCCTCCATTGTTCAGTCTCATGTTTCAGTGCCGTTTTACACAACAGATGGGATAAGTGTTAAGATAGTGGAACTCAGAAGTAGGAGTTTGGAATCAGCCAGAAGGAGCAAAAAATGTTTTTTTGAGCTGAAATCCACTTTTAATAACAGGGGACTGATACAATAAAGACAACTGTCACTAATTCACAGAGTTAATATTAGTCTTACATAATATCACTGCTCTACAGTGTTTTATAAATAATCTGCCTCAGACGTTAAATGTGTTAAATGTTACGCATTTTAATCAGATTGTTAAACTAATGACCAAAGTGCTGGTTTAGCTCATGTCTTTAATATATATGATGGTGTGTTCTTCCACATATATGTTGGTTTCTGTCCATTTATTCAATAGATGTAGAAATGTTCCACTGATAGAACTTGTCCAGTCCATGGATTGTCATGTGCAGACAGTAATAACAGTAATAATAATAACAACAACAACAAATTCGATTTTATAGCGCTATTCAAGTCACCCAAAGCACTTTACATTATTGATCCATTATTCATTCACTCTCACATTCCCCCTCTGGTGGTGGTAAACTACATTTGTATCCACAGCTGCCCTGGGGCAGACTGATGGAAGCGTAGCGGCCATTCCGCGCCAACGCCCCCCCACCACCACCGAACATTCATACGCACTCGTACACCAGTGTGAGTGGCACTGGAGGCAAGGAGGGTGAAGTTTTCTTGCCCAAGGACACAACGGCTGACCTGGAGAGAGTGGGATTCAACCTTTTGGGTATTGGACGACCTGCTCTACCACCTGAGCCGCACAGTGTTTGCAGTAGATCTGGAGCTCTGACACTAATATTGCTTTGGACTTGAACCCATTCCATCATTAACCCCAGACCGGATCTGTGAAACTAAAACAAACTAGTATTTAGGACTGGATTAGTCTGGACCAGTGCCTCACACCTGGTCCAGTGCCACTCCTTTTATCCTGGAACCATCTGACTAGTAGACCAGTGGAATCAGACACAAGTTGCAAATAACATAAACTAGCATTTTTTTCTATTTACACTATACGGCAGGGTTATGAAAAAAAAAAAAAAATAAAAAAAATAAAAAATCACAATGTCAGTTTTTTTCCAACATTGTGCTGCCCTACTTGCCAACCACCATAAAAACCAAGAAGAAGTCGAGGTGTGGATCAGTCCATTGCTTGTCAGTCAAAGGGTTTTCAGTTCCTTAGTCTGGTACTACTGTAAGACCAAGAAGAAGATCCAGACTAAGAGGAAGAACCCAACCCAACCCCACCCCCAGTTTAATGTCTGCTGTCCACGTTCAGCCTTTTCCTCTCTGTATGGACACATTCTAGAGAAACAGTTGAACCGAGCTGAATGTGTGAAAACAGTCGATCATCAGCAAATTGTGTGTGGATATAAATAGTGTGAAGTGAAAACCCTTGGTCTATTGTCCATTTGAAGCAGACAGAGGCTTCAGGTTCTCTGGAAGCCTCTACTGGACTATTAATGCAGTTTAACACTAACTGGAAATCAGAAGAAAACAACTGGAACAATGGGAACTATTGGGGTTTGGGATCGGCATCAGTTACCAGAAGCAGGACGTTATCGTATCGGTTGTAAAAGACATCGATGGTGCATCGCCATTTCAAACACTATTAGATGAGTGCATGTGTTCTACCCTTTACTGCTGTGGTCGGACAGTGCACAGGCTGAATCCTAAAGCCGGTCCATTCTGTTCCTCCTTGAAGGTCTTCAAACACCCAAACCCTAACCCTTCAAACACCGCACCTTTATCGGGTTCCCCTCTATGGTGGTTTCTGACTTCCCTCTGAACACAGATCCAAAGGGTCTCCAGCATCGAGCAGATTTAATGCATTTCTGATGTTTACTCTAGTACTAATGCACTTTGAAGTGCAGAGTTCAAGAAGATGTTTTTCAAGTTTCAGGGCATTTACTTAAACAAGCTGGATAGGACGGTAAGAGTTGACCATGATGTGTAGCTACGGACCAATAACCCGTTTCCTGTACTGACCTTTGACCTGCAGGAGCATGAGTTTCTTGTATGGAACGGCGCTGTTGTTGGACATCTGCTCAGAGATGTTGACGCTGCGCAGGTTGACGTTGCTGAAGTTTTCTTTACTGGCCAGACCAGCCAGAGCCACCTCAGAAAAGCCTGAGTTCTTATTCACTGTGGGTAAAACAGTATAAAGAGGATTAAAAAAGAAGGGGACATAACACACACATTCTATCCAGCAGTTCTATTGAGGGTCCACACATTCAGCAGCTACACACACATGCTTAGTCTCAGTGATCTATCAAGACCAACACTGGCCTAAATAACACCTCAACTATCTTAACGTAATATGAGTTTTCCGAGTGTAGGAGAAGCTCCAGCAGGAAGTCCACTCTGTGTGTTCTTCAGTATCATTGTCAAAACAAGCTGTGAACGACGGGCACCTTCAAAACTCTGTGGACAATGACAGGAACCCGACTTCAGTCCCAAAGGTCAGTCATTTAAGTCCCACATGAGGTCATGTGTTTAGGTCTAACTGGCTTTGGTTTGTTTAGAACCTGTTTACTTTATACACCACATAAACATGGGGATGTTCCGTTAACACTGACTGGGCCCAGAACAATCTGAAACATTTGGGTTCTAAAACGTTCAACAACAAAGAGCATCAAACGGGCGTCAACATGAGCTTCTCCACACTCACAACCACCTGGAGCAGAAGAGGAGCCAGGGAGGAAGTAAACGGATGCAAGAACAGAGCCTAGAACAGAGAATGGAGGACGGAACAGAGAACAGAAGGGAAAACAACACAGAACTGAACAGAATGAACTTCAGAAAACATAGTGGACCAACACCAGCAGATGCCGTGGCAGCCCAAACCATCGTGCATCACTGGTCTGTATGTGGAACCTGAACTAACAGGATTTGGAACACATCGACTGTTCATGTCTTCAGGGTCATTGTTGCACTTTCATCGCACTGGCCGGATTGGAACCTTTGGTGGGCTGCATGTTTGACGCCCCTGCTCTATGGATTTCAGTGGATTTGTGCTCTTAATGATAAATATTGGCTGCAACAGTATTTATTACCTTCTCATCAAAGGCTTAATTGAAAACAAATGCACGGAGGGTTCGAGTGGGTTTTACCACATGTATGCATGTACTTGTAAACTGTAGGGGGCGCTCCACAGACAAAAATTAGACCAAAACAGTGAAGAGGAACCAAAATGGTCCAACCTTGCAGAGTTCCTCTTTAACTGGTCAAAGCGTAACTTTTTGGTGAAAACAGAGTGCAGTATTTCTGGAGAACACCCATGGTTGGAACTTGTATCCAGTCGTTTTCCTGTAAATCCATCCATCCATCCATCCATCCTTCCTTCCTTCCTCACTCACTCTTCTCCGCCTTCATCCTCTTGCTCTCCAAAAAGCCCACATTGAGCCTCTGCTCTGTGTATTCATGTCTGATGTCCGTTCTAGCCGCCAACATCTTCAGAGGGTTCCTGGACGCCTGGACGTTACGCGTTGGTCGAACCGCTCGCTTGTGATGCACCATGTCTGAGGCCAACCTACGAGGAGAGGTCAAAGGTAATTTTGAACAGACAGAAGATGCATCTCTGTACAATGAAGATGTGGTTAACAGACCTAAAAGGGCACGTCTTACTTTGGCACCTGAGGGCCGAAGATGGCGTCAAAGTCTTCATCCATCTCTACTGTGTTGGTGATGACGGGGACGTCCTCCACGTGGCGGTAGAACCTGGAAAAGGTTTCATCTTCCAGACTCATCACTTCTTTGACCTTCTTCTGTGTCACTGTGATGGTGGATTCTGGAAGAATGGACACTGTGGACATGACAAGAGTAAGTGTCCGAATCAGATCTGGTCAGAAACAACAACAACAACAACAACAACAACAACAACAACTTGGAGTTCACCCCAGTGAACGAGAGGGTTGTGTCCCTGCGCCTTCGGGTCGGGGACAGGTGCCTCACTGTTGTGTCGGCCTATGGGCCGAACAGCAGTGCAGAGTACCCGGCCTTCTTGGAG
>JAQQZY010139725.1:0-17813 GCA_030068375.1 Ostorhinchus rueppellii
GTCGCAGACATGTCTTTTACACACTTTAGAACAATTTTAATATGTTGAAAAGGGGCATAATATGGGACCTGTAAAGGCTGGAATTATTGGTGAAATTAAAGTGACGAGAACACTGACGGATATACTGGTTATCTATGGACAGGTTTGTATGTACATAGCTTATATATGAATGTGAGTTAGCTATTGTCAGACAAACATGCTTTTTTCGTAGCTAACGCTGCCATTCACTAATTGTACAGGTGAGACATAGAATGAATGAGCCTCCTTTAAACCTTGGATTGGAGCAGACAGGGACAGTTTGGACTGTTTATTGCACATGTATGACAAGGCTAGGACATACGTGTTCACATGCAGCAGCGTTGATGTTTGACGTTATGTCAGGGGTGAAGATGTGTGACGACACGTCGTGTACTTCACTACCATGTCAGTGGATTAAGCAGGGTTGTTTATGCCACTCAGTCTGACTTCAAGGGGTGTAGCCCGGGGGGAAGTGACGTATGTGCATACCATCCATTATAATGTTATCATATATTTTTCCATACATGTAAAGTGATGAAAATGACCCCCAATTTACACGGACTCCTGGCTGAATTTGAACATTACATTTGCAGAATTAAGCTTTTAGACTTCCCCAAGTGTGTTAAAACTCACAAAATATATAATGATTTTTTAAAAAAGAGAATTAATCTCCAAGAATCCCTGTATATGTATCTTTTTACCTCCGCCAAGGAGGTTATGTTTTTGCCGGCGTTTATTTGTTTGTTTGTCTGTGTGTCTGTTTTTTAGCAACTTTACAGAAAAACTACTGGACGGATTTTCTTTAAATTTTCACCAGTGATAGAGAATCACACAAGGATGTTCCCATTAACTTTTGGTCACGATCCGGATAAATCTCTGATCCAGGATTTTTTTTTAAATCCGGAAATCCCTATCTCTGATCAGTGTGCAAAATTTTAAAAATCATATCTCTGTCAATATTCAGCCGATTGAGTCGTGTCTTTGTGGGATGATAGAGGGTTACACCTGCTATCATGTGGTACATCATGACGTCAATATCTCTAGCGGTTTTGACGTCATGACGTCATAACCTTGGCGGAGGTTTGCGCTCACTGAGTGCTCTTTTTTTATGTTGTGATTGTTATAAGTTCTTGTGGCCTTGTCAATTGTATGTTTGATCTTTGTTAAAGGTGGGGTCTGAAATATTAGAAAAACGGCTCAAGCAGGCTACATTTTGAAAAGACACAATTCAAAAGTCCCAACCCCTTTGTTCAGACTCCTCCCCCGAAGCCACACCTCCAGCAATGCTTGGGGCGGGGCGGGACAAATGGCAGTTGAATGTGATAGACATATCACTGTTCAATCATTTCGAGTGGGCGCTCAAAATGATTGGATGTTGTTTTTTTCAGTCCTGTCCGTTCCACAGGTGACTAACACTTTTCATTTTTGTGTCAGAGCATTTAATTATTTTTTGCAATCAGGGTATGAAAGGGATTTTTAGCAAAATTGTTTAAAAATGCTCCAGAAATACATCTCAGACCCCACCTTTAAATTTAATCTTTGAAATACAAAAAATATCTTCTATATTTTGCATTTTTCATTGCAAATCATGTATTTTCCTATATTTAATTCCACATATTTAATTTAGATGTCCATGTAAACTTAAACTAAATTCAAAAGTCCTTATATCAAAATAGAAAACTGAGGAAAAACATTTTTTTTCCACCAAATATAGCATTAACTGAACATTAACCAAGTGTCTCCATCCACTGTCATTGATCCAACTCTATGGGTTTTACTGGTGAATCAATGTTGTAGAAGATGACACTGTTTCCATGTTCACTACAGAGCTTCTGAACATCCAAATGGGTCATATCTGATGACCATGAAAACATGCCAAACTTTTATATTTACAGGTATTGATAGGATTAGTGGATGCATGAGTATTACATATTTTAGATCAGTAGATGGTTTAGGTTACCAGTGGAGGTTTGGGTCTTTATGGGTTAAAGACACCATTCACATTTAATTCATAAGTTCATGCATAAGACAGATGCAAAACAAATAATAGCACAAGAACAAAACCAAACCTTCAAAACTCCTCTCTGTGCTCAGTGTTATTACACCCACTGTATTTTCCACAGAAATATGAAACCTTTAAATTGGAGCACAAGAAATAGGTTAATCCATAAAATGTCTGTCACATTTTACATTTTACAGGATTGAGGTTTCATTCATATCAAAAGGAGCTAAAATATCTGAGCGGAGACAAAGCTTCACTGTTCCCATGCAGGATCATCATCATAAAAACACGCTAGTAATCCCATGTATTAATCCTTCTGCTGTCTACGCAAACACTTATTGACACATTACATTCCATTTCCAAAATCCCACCATGTCTGTGTTTTAATCACTTTCACTGGTATTATGCAGTAGATTTAAAGGAACTGGGTTAATGCTTCACAAAACCTGCCTTGTAGACGTTCATTTGAAGACTGTGAATTGATCTGTTTTAATTTCATCTAAGCTTAGAAGGTTGATGCAGTTATTCTGTTTCAGTCAGTGCAGTTTTTTTTGCTTTTTTTTGCTATGTTTTAATCTAAACACAATGGTAAAAAACTGCATGCTCATATTTGAACATTAAAATCTTATCCTGTACAGACCTATTTTTGTCACAACTCTCAAATTATATATTTTTTGTCTTTCCTATCACCATTTACATAATATCATCTTCTTCATTTTGTTTTGTTTTTTTAATGAAAATGTGATATTTTCCTATATTTAATTTATTGATTATATAGATGTTTCCTAAAAGCTCAGAATGAATTCAATGGTTATTAGATCAAATCAGACAAAAATGAGGGAAAAGTGACTTTTTCAAGAAAATATATCATTAACTGAACTTTTTTAAAAAGTGTCTTCCACCCCTGACATTTATCAAACTTTATGAGTTTTACTGGTGAATCAATGTTGTAGAAGATGGCGGCGTTTCCACGTTCACTCCAGAGCCTCTGAACATCCAAACAGGTCATAACCACAGAGCCGAGAAATTGCACTTCACCAGAATTATTTACCTGCATTGAAAGGTTTAGAGGATCAACAGGTATTAAACATTTTACAGTAGATCAGACACTTTTGGTTGGTGGTGGATGTTTGGGTCTTTATGGGTTAAACAATCCAAAAATAATTCATGTTTTTTCTGCACACTGCTGTTCCTTTCCAGTCGTGTCTGTGTCTGGTGGGTGGAGTTATATTATGTCTACACACCTTACGTGGGTTAAAGCCCTGGACAACAGACACTGACACTCTGAGTGGTCTCTGCTCAGGGTCCCTGCTCTCATTTCCCTGAAGGAAGTGCACAGCCCTGCCCAGGTCGTTCTCCTCTGACTCTCCTCAGGCCGGTCTGTGTGTTTCTCCAAACCCAGCAGCCTCGCTGCTCCCTGGGCTTTGCCTCAGAGAAAAGGCCCTCTCAGCCTTTGGCCACCAGACGGCTCTCCTGGAGGTGCCACCCTCACCACAGCACTGCTCCGTCTCCCTCTTCCTCTCTCTCTCACACACACAGTCACACATGTATGGGTAATGTTCAAGCCAAACCTAAGGCATCTACAGTAGCACTCTTGTTATGCAGCGATGCTTTTTATATCATATGTGCCTGTGGGACATTTCACTCCAGGCTTTTTGACTACAACCACTACATGGTGAGAGAAGTAGTCTGTTAGTGAGCCTTGTTTTGGATTGCCAGCTGAGAGCCACTGTAACCACATTTACACAGGCTGACTCTGGGCCACTGTGTACAGTTAAATATGACTGTAGTCCTGACTGCTGTGTTATATTTACTGTCTCTGCATTTTATATGTCACATAGTTTTGCAGAAGGATTCCTATAAGCGTTTTACACTTTTGCCCAAGTTGGCATAGCATATTTTACCCCTACTCTAGAAATTATTGCAATATTATGATTAATTCTTTATAAGTAAAGTGAACTTGGAAATCAGTATTTCATAACTGCACCATGTCAGAGGTGATTATTGTGTATTTAGGAATAAACAGAAGAATGTATCTGAAAACAAAATTATTACAGTGTGTATCCACTCCTGCGTTTGTTTAACCGTTCAATAAATGACACATGGGCTTCAAAGTAAAACTGCATGAATAAAATGTAGCTAGGTAGGTATGCATTAATAAAAAATGGCTCCATGTTACTTTTCTCAGCAACTAATTATTTAATATGCAGCAGCTGTTAAAGTAATTCTATTTTTTCTTTTCTTTTTTTTTTAGACAAAAGTACATAGACATTGAAACTAATAACTATTTTTAGTGTGATGGATATCCATATGTTATCAATTTGTCATGCTCGTTTTCAGAAAGCATAGATTTCCACTGCAATTACACTGGAATTTCTAACAAAGTCCAGTGGAGCTGAACAGGGTTAACATGCTGCTGACACTCACCAGCTGTCTAATGAAACAGTTTCAGTGCTGTAATTTTGGACTCCATAAATAAAACTACATTGAAATGTATCAAAATCTTGTCCGATTTGCTGTATTACTTGATTATTTTACTTTGTCAGATTCTCACATGTCTTTCTATCATTGCTGCATGATGAAAACTGTGTAAACCTTTAAAAAAGAAAAAACAAGGAAAAGCAGACTCATATTAATATGGCCACCAAGCATTTTTGAGTTTATCCAAAGGGGTTTTGAAAAGCTTTTATAAGACCAAGGGTGGGGGAATTTCTCAGCCCGCAGAGGAGGACGTAATCCATCCAGTTTGTGTTAAAATGTCAACATCAAAAACATTAGTTACATATGCCAACTTTAAGACAGGAACTCGCATAGGACATCTGAGTTTTACACAGGTCTGGACACTAAGATGAATGACATCAGGGCTACATGTAAAATGAGTAATAATTGTGCGTAAACATCAGAGTGGATGTTGAGTGTATGACGGTGAGGGACACACAGCCAGCTCACTAACAGAGGTAGAGTACTATGTAATGCTATGGCCTCCCTGTGACGGCCCAGTGCCAGCTTTACTCTGCTATGCTTCTGCCAAACAAGACCACAACATGGGCCTCTCTCTGCCTCAGCAGCAGGCCCTCTATTACAGCCACGCATGGCTGACCCCAGGCCTACCAGCTGTTCACAGACACCATAAATCTCAGTTTGGTGCTGTGTTTTTTCTACAACTGACCTCAGACCAGCTGTACTGTCACTGTCAATAAAAAAACTGCACTTTACAGGACACTAAGGGGAAACGTGCATGCCACTGTAATGATAACATCAGTTAAATGATCGCCTTTTACTCAGTGCACTAACGTTGTAAGTGGCAGTCATTTACCGCTGGAGTCTGGTCGGAAATTTTCAGGGCCTGCCTTTCGTTGTTTTTCCTTCTTACTTTTTCATGTCCTCCCTCCATGCAGGATGACAAAAATATGTAATACATTGATCTTGGATAAGAAATGAAGCCTGTAAATAGCTGTGATGACAGACGGTGTCATTCGGGCTTTACTCAGTCTGCCTGGTGGAGCAAATGGCACTTCATGTTTGGGTCAGAAATGATGGCAGCCCTGGTCTGGTGTCTGCCAGAGTGTGAAATCACAGTTTTTCTGAGCCCAAGTGTGTATAGTTACACCCAAATTACATGTTTTATATTAAAAGGAACAAATCCATACTGACAGTACAGCAAAAGAACAAGTAAAAACACTTAAAAACCCTTTTCTAGGGTGCTTTTTTGCTCTTGTGTTATTTAGTCACTCATAGTGTTCACTTATAAATGACCCATTCCATTTTTAAAATAATCATCTTTAACACTCAGTCAAAATTAAATAAGGCAAACATAAACCAAATGTGTGTTCAAAATGAGCTTTTTATTTAAAAGCACATGTATTAGAGCTAAGTACATTTAGCAGAAAAAACAGCATTGCTACTATTTCTTTTGTACAAAAAAACAAGACAATACAAAAATACTAATATTGAATTTAATACAATTGTGGGTGTATTTGTTTTTGAATGCATATTACAAACTAATACAATCTACAATAGTTTAGTTATCTAGATACAAAAATCTGTCAATCGATGCTTTTTAAGCAGCATTTTGTAAAGAACACAGGTCTGTAATCATAGTGGATATATCTAAACATGTTAAGAAACAATATCTTACAGAGTTAATTTTAGTGATCTATACATATTTATATATTTATAAAAAGAGTGAAACGGCTTCATGAAATAATAGGACGGACTATACGATGAGAAAAATGTGCAACATGGCGGAGTGTGTCATTGGATGAGAATATCTGAGTAGGCTGTAAACAAAAAGGGCTTGTGTATCTGGTACTGTACAACTGTTAGTGATTATACAGGACAGGCTATGAACATACAAGGTTAAAGATGCATCTGAGCAAAGAATAAAAATTATAGATCCACAGTTTTTATAACGTTCACCTGGCCTCTCGTTCCATGACACTCAGTGGCACACGCACATACACACTCAAACAAATACACACATATACACACACATGGCACAGCTGACAGTGTGTGTGAGAGGTTTATATTTGAAACACACATAGTTTATCATTGGGGGATTTACTTCACAGGGAACAGCTCTCATATGTACACACACATTCACACGATGTACATGCACAAGCACAAATGTACCCACACAAGCACGAGAGTGACACATACACACACACACACACACACACACATAGAGACAAACGTCCATTGCCAATGAGTGATTGGGTGGGTGAGGGCTCCGCCCTGCCAGCGGAAAGAGCCCAAATCATCCCAAAATAATGTGCCAGCTTAGCTGTAAAGCATCACCCTCTTTCCATGGCGACAGATCCCACCACTTCACTCTGCCCATCCGTCCTCTTCCTGCTTAGAAAGAGGAACAGACGGCCCCAACACCAGGGAGTGGCATGGCACAGCCACGCCCTCTTTTCAGGTGCTGGGTAGCTGAATGATCTGTCTCCCTCCTTCCACAGAAAATATTTCCCCTTTACTAAAACTATCAAAAAAGAAATGCAACGTCCCGGGTTTAGGCTGCACTGACAGTCCACTACAAAATGCTTGATGTGCTGATCTGGTGACACTGTTCATGAGGTCAAACAATTGTACTTAGTGAAAACTAAAGACATTCTCCAGCTGAGAGCCCAGTGGACTTTAACCTTTATAATCTGTTACAAAGGGTTAAAAAGAATGGTTTAAGATCCTTGCTGTGGCCTTTTGGGTTGTTACCATATAGGCATGGGATGTAGGCACGCTATGCTGCTATGCACAGATTATTTTGAGTGTGGATTTTCACAAGAATCTCACACCAGACTCAGTCAGCTTCTGTCTCGTGCACATCAGGTTTTGTTGTAGGTGGACATCTCAGGCAGCAAGTGGTGATAATGGACAATGAACTTAAAAACAGTGCTATAAGTTATATGTTCTATACTGTTAATATTTCTATGCTGCTATTTATTGCAGTAAAATCCTTCCCATAGGTAAGGAAGTTGTTGTCCTATGGCGTTCCAAGGCCACAGAGAGTTCAGAGAGGAAACATAAGTGGAAATCCTTCTCTCCTTAGGCAGGGGGTTTGTCTTTTTCTCTTTTTGTCTCTTTTCTTCATTTGTTTTCCTTCACAAGTGTTTTCCCTTTGTGTGGTTACACTTCCGTTAAACCTCCAGACCCACAGCTCTGCCTGTCATGTCATTAATTTCTTAATTCACTTTTGTTTTCTTTTCAGTGTCCAATTCTTGTGCTCAAAACAATGGGCTCAATTGTTGATTAGTAGTTAACATAATGATTATATAATAAGTCTGGATAGTGAGAGTGGACTCTGCTGTGCAAATCTCAAATCTGACACCCTTGTCCACAGAGTGCCTCGATGGGCCCTGCAAAAGGGAGGAGGATGCCATTTGAGAAGCAGCTACAGTCTCTCGTCGCTACATTCTACTGTCCGATGGGAGGTGAGCAGTGCTGTGATTGGCTCCTCAGTCACAGGAAGAAATGTGGCCTCTCTCACACCATGTTGTGGTGGTTGTTTCTCTCAATGATGTCGGCTGAAGGCAGCAGCTCTTTCTTGATGGGGGATGGAGGGGGTGTGGCTGGCTTCACCCTCGGCTTGAACAGGTCAGACACGTAGAACACCTGGTGGAGACACAGATGAGTACAAGATGAGCAAATCGGAAAGATACAGAATTTTTAAAAAAAAAAATCTTTTTATTGAAGTCGAAGTGAACCAAAATGGCAATAACATAAGAGAGAAACAATACTTTTGGATTTTCTACATAACGAAAAACACATTACCCGTTCCCTCCCTACCCCCACCCTACAAAGTCCCAGGCGATGCATTCCCATCTAAATAAATAAATAAACAAAACAAGGAAAAGAGAAGGAAGTGAGAAAAAAAAAACACGTATAGAGGCAATAATATTAGTAGATATGACACTCATCGGACATAAATAAGTAAAGAAAAAGAAGACCAGAGTGGAATTGGTCTGTGAGGCAGATTCAAGAGTGAGTGAGGTTGTGTAGATACAGGAATTTAATAACTGTAACAAGTGTATCATGCTCCAGTAGAGACAAGGTGTGACCTTAATTGAGGAAATTCAATCAGTCACAATACATCTGCCTGTGCCACGGAGCAAAAACGGTGTTTTAAACACTATATGGTTCACTTTACCTGTTTTAACTATAATTACTAAAACGCATTCACTCAGTCTGATTCCCATGTTTTTCAGAGCTCAGACACCTTACACAAATTTTATGTATCTTAATTTCTTAATTATGTCTAAGTATGTCCTAACAACCCACACATCCAAGATAATTTAGGGGCGGGATAAAACATGGCAGGTCTGAACAGGGCTAATGTGAATTTGCACTCACATGTTAATTTGTCTGCGGCAGAGCTGTCTCTTGGCAAGAAGTGTAAAAGCTGAATTACTTCACCGTGCCATGCTGAGAAACTCCCTTTTACCTCCCTCTGACACACTTTATGCAACCCTAAACGAGCAACACTGAGTAATCTGGCTAAAGGAAGTGATCTTATTATAGCTCACTCTAAAACGACCATCATGTTCAATGAACCACCTCTAATCCTCCATTAAATGATGCCATCCTTGGCGGTGACTGTAAATTCCCCTAAAAAAATGGGAGTTCAGCCTCCCTGGCACTGTTTGTACATGACGGAGGAGCCTAAAAAGCACAGAAGAAATATCTTCCTGAGGTCCTGATGACCTCATATGTCAAACAGGAAAATGGGCAGGGGTGGACAGGAAGTGGGACCATGGAAACTACTGTCCACTGTAAAACTGTATGGCCATTTCCTCATACAGGGGTCTGGGGTCAAGACGAACAGTGGGTTCAGCTGTGACTAACACACACAAACACACACATAATTGGTAGGCACATTAGCTTTTCCTTCAGTGCTGCCAGTAGTGGGTGAGTTTAGATTCTTTCCCAAAAGGTGAAATAACTGATGATGCTGACATGTTTGTTGAACAAGCTACATAGAACATAGATAGTTTTGAAAAAAAAAACAAAAAAACCAAACAAATCCTGAAACATAGCACTGGGGAATAGTGTTGTACCAAGATTAGGTCTTAGGTCTGGTTTCGGGAACTACATTTAAAGGTCGAGTGCTGGTCTGAAGTGGACTTTCACTTTGTCTTGCCTCAGTATCAGAATAAGATGAGCTAAGATTTTATTTTTAGATCAAAACCAAAGGGTATCACAAAATCTCTGGGGCTTCTTTAAATCTTTAAAACAATTTTGCATGTGGGTAAAACATTTTCAAGGGAATCCTCACACTCATCTTATAATATAGTCAGTTACCCTTATAATATCAGTCTATAATATCTGAAAATCTTGGCCTTTCCTTTTCTATCTATTTAGTCTGGCCCTACTGTGATCTTGGTTTTGGTTTAGGTGGTCTTGATTACAAGAATAATGGGGGATTTCATTTAATTTTACTACATTATTTTTTACTATTATTATTTTTTTTTATATTATACTATTGTCTTGAGAGCAAGAGCCAATGACTGATCTTTGTTATATTATAAACAAAGTCTCATTCATAAGATTTAACACAAAGATGTTCTCTATTACAGCTTGACATTTGCTGACCATAAAACGACCTTTGCTACTGACCTTTGGTGGGCAGATGAAATCATAAGTAGATGTAGATACCTCTGAAGACAGCTGCTTTCACAGAGATAAAGGACTCTTTGTGTATAGCCCTATTTATTTAAGCAGTACATCACTATATGGTGCATGATACATAATGAAAATTGAAGGTTGGAGAAGGAGCTGATGTGTTACTGTATCTCCTGAGAATCACCCCGCATGTCATGGGAAACTTTCCAGCCGTCTTTCTCATCAGTATCATTTGCATCCAATCCCGGGAGGCTTTCCATCGACATCAGCCAACCTCCAACCCATCACCCCTGAACCCGGCACAGTGGAAAGTTTATCTCAACCCCAATACTTCCTGCACAACCTACACGCTGGTACATACACACAGTCTTTAAACATGCTGTGATGAGTGTTACAGACTCAGCAGTTAAAAAAAAAACTTTTCCATGAATGTGTTTATGTGTTCAATTATGTTTCCTTAACCACTTTTGAAGTCATGCCTGACATAAAGAAGCTGAGTCACACAGGAAGTGCATAAACATGCAGGAAGAATGAATTCTAAAACCACCAAATGACTCATAAGACCTCCATTATATGTCAAAGAATAAAACTGCGAAAACTTCTTTGGACACTCACAACCAACAATGCATATATTAGCAGACTAACCACATCCCCAAATGTACTCACAGTTTAGAGAATGGCACTAACTATATACACTTCCCAGAACATACATGCATTTTTTAACACTTACACAGGCTAAAATATATTAAATATGTACATATAACAATATTTAGGTGTGTGTTTCACAGTATAGTCTTACTTATATGATGACACAGTAGATATAACTCCTAACTTTGACAGGTTAAAGATGACTTTCTGTTGCTTACTGCTTCAAAACTTGTGACAATGTGCATCCTGTCCTTGAGTGCTGAAATAGCATCATTTAAGCCCGCCTACTTTTAATGCCAGTCCATCTCCTCTCCGCTGTGACAATGAACTTTTAAAAACAAATGTAGCCGAGGCTTTCTCCACAACAGCTGCTTCCTGCTGGTTTCAGCCCTTTCGACCTTTATTACGGCATTAGTTGAAAAGTAGGTCACTGTGTCTGATAGACAGAATCAGGTAGGACAGACAGACAGACCACTTCCTGTTGTGGTGGATGGTTCCTGCTGGCTCTTTAGATCACAAGCCTGCAGCCGTAGTCTGGGGAGGTTTCACGCAATGCAGACATTCATCTACATATTCTTCAAAAGTATCTGACTCAGACACTAACATCATTAAATGTGACAACAGGGTGCTTAAGACTGCAATTTACTTAGAAGAAAGCCCCAGTCTGATGCATCACTACAAATGAATGTGTCTATACTTGCTCCAGGTTTGTATTGTTCATTTACTGGCACTCAATAGGGGTTCACTGGGATTAAAGAGGTAACTGTAGCCTAGGGAAACCTGGAATCATGGAGACAATAAAGTCAAGGACCCACACAGTTCTCTACACGTAATTACTGAAATGTATTTGGAGGAGACCATGTTTCCACAAGGCTGTGATATTACTGTAAGCACAATTGTTCCATCACACACTTGGGACTGATGTGCAAATCTGCTAATTCACCCCATGTGTTCTTTGAATAATATTTTTTTAAAGTGCAGTTCTTGAATAATTTCCATGTCCTGGTTGTTTGCATTTCCTTACATTTATAAGCTTATGCATACACATAAAAGCAATCGCAGCACATGTAAGGAGAGACATTTAACTCGGTGCTTTTGTGATCTGGATATCTCAGATTGGAGAAAGTGACATTCATGTGTTTTTTTTTTTTATTTGTATATTCTCATATTTCTAATTCACAGGACTTTTAAAATTCTAAAATTGTTCACATTTTGATTCAATACTTCTAATAGTGTTGGGGTTTCTGCATCACACAGCCTTTAAACCTCCTTTGTCCCACCTCTACTCAACCCCTGTCAGGTCTTTTCTGCTCCACTGCTTATTGATAGGCTGAAACGGCCGAACTAAAGTAATCACAGATGTGCGGTTCTACCAAGACTGGGCAAATCAGAAGGGGCGTCAAGGATTGTAAAACTAAGCCTGCTGCCTCTATCGGCAGGGGTTTGACTGTGTCTGTGTATATACGTGTGGTGTGTATGCATGTGACTGTGAATAGTGTGTCTGTGTGTGCATTAAACTGTCTCTCAGCGAGCAGGAGGGCTGTGGAATAGTTGAGTTGGATTAAACCCATGCTCTTCTTGAGCCAAGACGCAGACAAGGCTCCTCTCTCCTGTCACTTCCCTCCCTACACTCCCTCTGCCAGATCTGCCCATATAGAGGTCGACCTCATGAGCTGTGCATACTTTTGAAAATATTCTTTATTTTTTTTTTTTTTACCTGTCAAAGCTGATGTCGTCCAGGAGCTACGCCCAACTGTAGGAGCGTTGATGTTGCCAGAGTGTTAAAGTCTATTGTTATGTGTTGGTTTGTGCTCATGGTTCATTTTAGATCCTCCAATAACCCTGGCATTAAAGAACTCTTCTGGGCTCTGAGTGTGTGCGTACATTCGTTAGGTCTGTCTAGGCGCCACTACTAAGTTCTTGCAGAATTTTATGAATCTAATCCCTTCCACGTTCAGATTTGGATCATGTAAAAAGGTAAGGGCTGCTTGTGCGTGTGTGCATGAGTGTGTCTTTCCAATACTTTTCCCAGAGGCGGCAGAGTTTAGCTGCAGCCTGCTGCGCTGATAGAACCAGACCGGCCAAATAAAAAAACCCAAAATAATTAACAGCCTCATTCCTGTTTCAAAGGCTAATCCCCTCTCTTGCTCTCTCGCTCTGACTCCCTCTCCTTTTACACTCCCTCTATTTTCCTCTCTACCCAAATTTAATTTTCCTTGGCTCCATCTAGCTCAGTGTAATGATGAGGGTTACGAAAATCATCTGGCAACTGCTGTTACGATATGTCACAAAAGTAGTCATGGAGGTTGCAGAATATGGATTTACACTAACACACAGGCGCACACAAAAACCCACAAACTCCTGAACTCAGGCCTGGCTCCAAGCAATGTGTTATTCATTAAAGGGAATAAGATTCTCCTCACTTCAGTGCCCACTCCAGGTCTTGTTTTCAACAGAAAGCAGAAAGGATTAAATGTGAAAAAGGGGAGCTATGAGTAAGGTCCCTGGTGGTCAGTAATAGAACAGGTTTATGTTGCAGGAAGGATTGATGGTTGGTTTGTGTGTCTTCATTCTACATCATTCCTATTTTTATACTATTTGCATGTATGGATGTGCGTGGTAAAGTTACAGTGTGTGTTATGTGTGATGCGTGTGGACTTACTATGCAGTAGGCCACCAGGGCTCCCTGCACAAAGCCTGCCAGGACATCAGTGGGGTGGTGCTTGTGGTCGGAGACACGTGATAGGCCAGTGTAAAAGGCCATCATCAACAGGGTGAACTGGAGCAATGGGCGGAGGAGACGAGCACCGCGCCATGTAAACCTGGACTGCAGATAAAACTGGAGAGACACACACAAGAGGACATAAATTAGTATGTTTGAATATACAAGGTACAACAGTTTGATAATAAATTACATATAGGATATAATACATGATGGAAAACATGTAATCCGCTCCAGTGTTGGCAGCGTCACTGCCAAAGTCTGTTTCCAGCAGTGACTGGTACCATCACACACACCTGGTTGGAAATTTTCATGAAAGTCATTAGGTTTACCATATGTTGTATTGCCTTTTTAACCCTGCACCTGTGCTGTGTGTGCATAATTTCAGTTTGAGAGGTCTAGACTGAATCAAAATGGGCAGGCCGGCCAGACCCACAGAGAGGAACTCTCTTCCACGACACACACACTCCACTGCCTGAGACCCGGACATGGCTGATTCAATGTTCAACTTTCCAGCTGTATAAACAGCACAACCACAGTGAGCCTCTGGAATACACACACATACACACACTTATACATACCCTGCCATGCACATTTCAACACTGTGTTGGGATGAACTCTCTACCCTCCATCAAAGTAAATCCATGACAAACAGATGCACCCCCTGCCCGCAGCCATTGACCATTTACTGGGTCATGATAAGACTGAGAACCAAAACAGACAGAACTATCTCTAAGGCTCCTTTCATGCACGGCCTCTCCCTCATTTTTACCCACATACATGCATGGTGGCGAGGTCAGCCCAGGTTTCTCAGACATCCTGTGTTTTTGCGCCACTCAGAGCCCTCACTTCCTGTCTCACACACCCAGATACACAGGGCCGACCTTCGCCTAGGCCTACCCAGCCCAAACCTCCAGACTTCTGTCTTATAATCAACTAGGCTAACAATACCTACAGACAGCCGCAGCAGCACCTCCCAGCAAACTCATCCACTATGAGCCCCCATAGGTGTGGACGTAAAGCTCTTTTACATTTCCTTCATGACACTATCATTGTTCTTCCCTGTACAGAAGCAAGGAAGTGATCCCTCCCACCCCTTCCAGGGTCTCCTCCCTGGCAGGGATGTTTAGGCTGCAGGCTTCCTCCACAGGTAGTGGGCAAGGACTGAGGATACATACTTTTGTCTGACATCCCACAGTCAAAAAAAGAAAAGCCGTCACACCACATCCTAAACGTCACAGCAGATTGTCATGGTAGCGGTAGACTGAGAGGAAGCACCCCAGTTAAAGATTACAGTGACCTGCTAATCTGCTTAGTCCTATCTAACTAGAGGGCAGCTTGCAAGCCCAAATATCCTATCCAGCCCTGATTCAGCACCACAATATACACAAATAAACTCATGATAAGCAAGCAAGGTTAATAACCTTCGAAGCTGTGAAAAGTGTTCCCTCTTCCAACTATTTCATGTTGAAGTCAGATACAGAAAACCACATCCAGCTGCACAATCTCAGGAACTTTGACCCTGCTTGTCCTCTCAGAAATTTGCTGTGTCCGAAATAGTTAGATCTGAGGAAAACAACAATAAAACACAACAACAAAAGGAGTCCCAGCAGATTCCCATGATGGAAAGAGACAAGAGCGACACAAAGTCTGGTGGTTTCTAAAGGAATCCAGCCCAGAGAAATCTTCTCACTCTATTCTCTCTCTGACTCAAAGTCAGTGTTAAATGAAGGAAAACACTCACAAACAGAATAAAGTGAGAAAGAATGAGAATGAGGGCTTGTTTTACATGCCAGCCCCTTCTCCCTCCTCTCATGTTCACACCATTCACACCATGCTGTGAGACAGATGCATAACTGTGGTTAAGGCCAGATATAACACATACAAACACAGTGGTTTTCATTTAACCAACAACTGGCTTTCAGCCTCACTGATAGCAGGTTCCTTAGGAAGAAAAACCCTGACATAAATAACTGCTTGAATCCTCTGCTGGTGAAGACTATGTGCAGAGTACGTGCACATATTAGACAAAACAAAAGATAGCAAAGACACACGAATGCACACACACGCTCAATGTCTGCGGCTGCAATGTAGCTGCACAACGTGTGGTTCGGTGCAGTGTGGTGCGTGCCAGTTATTTGGGTACCATCTCTCAAGGCTTCAGTGCTGCAAAGGCTCAACTCAAACCACATCAGTCATTTGTGCAGCACGCAAGGCACAATTAGCAGGAAACTAACTGTATCGAAATCACAGAGTGCCAATTACCAGACGACAGTGGCTGTGGGAGGGACGACCAGGTGTCAGCCACAATATGGAAGTGACATTTTCATAGCAGACTAAAACACTTGACAGTTGATTTGAGCTGACTGTCATTTCAGACTTGAGATAGCGTTTCACTATTTTTCCATCATTTACAGAGTACATTAAAGGTCATTTGGATTTTTTTTATTTATTTTTTTTAATGTAGAATTAACCACTAATGAAACACCCTATATATATTCCCTTACAGATTTTTTAAAATAAATATTCAGGTTAATCTGAATTTATAACGTGGTTATCAGAACATGTGCTCTTGTTGGAGACACACAGAAATACTTACACACACTTAAACGCTGACGTGAGGTCACAAGACTGGCAAAAACAAAAGATGCCGCAGATTTTTTCCACCAGGAATGCCTCTACTCTGAGCTGCCATATGCTGGTTTTATATTCCAAAACATCAGCTACATCCTGTTCCTCCTCTCCACCACTCTTTTCACTTTCTCTTTCTGTTTGCACCACTGTCCTCTGGCTGGAGTCCTGCACTTGCCGCAGCTGGAACATTGGTCTCTGACTAGTGTGTCACTCTGTGGTCTGGAAGCAACACTCGATCTCCGTTCTTTCTGTGTTTTTCCCAGCTTTTCATTCACTCTATCTCTGTTCTTTGGTATGACCAGAACACAGCTGTAGGTTCAACCAGAGGCTGGGAAATACCCACAGAAACTCCCTGTTACCAGTACGCTACAGCTCCAAGGTCACTGTGAGAATGAAGACCACCTTATAACAAATCATTTACTCAAATTTTCCCTCTTTCCCTGAATGCATCGTGGAAAATGAGGTGGAAAATTGTGGTGCATAAACAGAAGAAGAGGGGGAGGAGACCATTGTGGGGTTTTGAGCTGGCAATTGTCTGTGTGTGCGCAGTTAGATTGTTTGAAGCATGAAGCGCCTCTAGGGTGCTAAGCCTCAGCAGACACCCACAACAGGTGGAGTGAGAGGGAGGGATGTAGGGAAATGCGAGAGGACAGGAAGTGCACACGCAGCTGCTCTGAAGAAAACAGGTGGAGTGCATCCATCCTCTCCATGGAATAAATCGGAGAATGAATCCCTTATAAACTCAGTGAGTGGAGAGAGAAGAGGAGAAGTGACTAAGAACAATGTTATCTTTTTTGTGGAGCCAGATAATCCCCAGATAAGAGCCAAACCTTCTTTGCCTCACACCCTCATACAATGTGTAAACCTTTGTCTGTGACTCCCAGCATCACTGTGTGTGTGTGTGTGTGTGTGTGTGTGATGGTGTGTATCTGCGCAGAGTTTAATAACTACTTACTGCCAGGTAGAGCATGGTGAACATGGAAAAAGAGGCATGTCCTGAGAAGAAAGATTTTCTGCGGAGAGAAAGATTTTTTTCTGTAAAATCAATCAATTCAAGGAGTATTTTCATCCAGAATAAAATCATTATGGGTGTATTATAGTTCACACAAACCTGGCCTCCTGCACCTCGCTCTCTTTTCCAGTGCAGACGTACTGGGTGATGTATCCCAAGGAACAGTTGATGGTGGAGAAATCAGGTCTACACACATCTAAGAAGTGGGGTCTCATACGACCCACTGACACCTTGGCAATGTCTGTGAATGACTGGCTGATGGCGCAGCCAAAAATAAACACACCCATCTGCAGAGAAATATGAAACAGTAATTAGACATACAAGTAAATCAGGTAATAATAAATACTGTGTAAGTATTGATTGAAAAAGTACTCTACCAAGACACTATTTGCAGGATGAGTTATGAAAGGAAAAGGTGTATAGGGGGCAGACAAACTTACTAATTTTACACCTGTCATTGTTTATCTTTACCTAATGAAGCATATTTATTTTATGTATGTATATGTATTTTTTTTTATTCTTAAGTTGCCTACCAGATCAGAAACTGTATTGGAATACCACGATGGGAGAAAATGCGGGCCCTTTTCTTTCTTTCTTTCTTTCTTTCTTTCTTTCTTTCTTTCTTTCTTTCTTTCTTTCTTTCTTTCTTTGTTTCTTTC
>JAQQZY010139755.1:0-17798 GCA_030068375.1 Ostorhinchus rueppellii
TAGTTTTGTTTGCATATTAATCACCCTATGCTGCACGACAATAAACACACAAAAAAAAAACCCTGAATAGGCCAGAAACAGAAGCTTATTTTTTAGCTATCCTTTTCCCCTGACAGACCACTTACATTAAATTAAATGTGTACAAAAAGAATCAACAACAACAAAAACACATCTCCCCTCTCCACTTAATATTCCTGAATGATCTTATACTCAAGATATTTTTAAACATGTTCTGGATAAAGAAGCAGTTTTTTGTATTGTTTCTTTCCTGTTAACTCTTTAGTTTCAGAGAGGAGAGTGATGTTTGATGCAAATTTCCTGATGATTAATTTTCTCCGAGCTCGCATGCAAAGAGTTGTTTAAGAGTTTAAGGGAGAGATTTAATATTATGATTTATGACAGGAGATATTTTGCTACCCATTGGGATCAAATTACATGTAAATTCTCAGCGTTCCTTGAATGGCAGCTCAATACTCTTTATGTGGTCTATGTGCTAATGCTAATCGCAAATGCTAATACAATGTAGTGTGTGTGTGTGTGTGTGTGTGTGTGTGTGTGTGTGTGTGTGTGTGTGTGTGTGTGTGAGAGAGAGACTTGTGCTATGGGGATAATTAAGCAAATAACTGTATTTTTAACCCTACAAATTCTGAAGTGAACAACAAAGATGAATTGTCTAAATGTTTGTCTCAAGATTTCTGATCAAATTACAGATTTTAACATGTAATGGTCTAGTTTGCTGGAAGTATTCTGTGGAAAGAAGAAAGGAATGACAGGAAAGAGGCAAGGAAGGAATGATAATCCTGCCACTACCCAACAAAAGAATCCACCCCTTACTTAAGCAATCAGTCCATTATGTCACATTATTTTATGTGCTATTAAGTCATTTTAATACCACGGACATGCTTTGTTTTGTGTATGTTTTGCAAAAAAACCTTCTGTCTTGACAGTAGATTGTATCCTGCACTAACACTAACACGAACACATAACTTTTACTTTTCTTTTTTACTTATTCTAAAGTGATGATGGACGGTGCTAGACCAGTGTTTCTCAAAGGCAGGGGTACTTGAAAGAAGCTCAGGTACTTTAAATTTTTGTGGAAAAATATATTAAATAAGTCATCATGTACTGAATACAAAATAAATAATGAGAATTAATGCTGAAATATAAAACACAACAAATACATTCATATAATAAAATCAACACTCATAACCTTATTTCATATATTATTATTGTCTGTCGTCTTGTTTAAGCTTTGGTAACATTTTAAGAACATTTCTATTTTTATACTATAAGATGAGTTTATTTGAACGATTAAGTTATTATTGTTGATTTAATAATTAATGACTAATTAACTGGTTTTTCTTATGCCACTATTCAGTTTATATTTTGCACAAAATTTGGCTATAAACATTTGTTATTTTTAATATATTAAAGTTGAATACATGTTTGTTTACAATGTTTGGAAAATATAAACAGACACCTTTGGCACAGGAACTAATTTTGCCTAATTTTTTAAAATAAAAAATGCCGAAGCGCGAGTTGGGGATACTGGGATAAAAATATGTATTTCAGGGGGTGAAACTGTAAAAAGCTTGAGATCCATTTTGTTCGAATGACCGACAGCACTTGCACAGGCTATCATATTTTACCTATACTTCATTCTTGATTTAAATGATTTTTTCTTTACGTCTACTTAAAGTGCAGGGGAATCTTTTGCAGCAAAGTTTTTACTTTATCTAAAAAAGACTTCACTTACTGTCATTAAAAGCATGAAACAATCATTGCTTTTCAACACAAATACCTCACACTAATCTGCTTTCTCTCAGTTCGTCTTGTCAGTGAAAAAGCCTGATAACTCAATGTACATCGATGAACATCTCCCTCCTGATCCAATCAATCCTGGGGTGTTTTGTGAGCATGCTGTTCAGCAGGGCGACCCAGAGGAATTGGTCTTATCTCCAGGGCTTTACTACGCAGTAACATCCCCAACAAATGAATCCATGAGCGGCCTTGGCTATCTCGTCTCATCTCTGATCACATCTCTCCCATTCTTCACCAGCCCGAGTGTCTTGTCAAACGTCATGCCCCTATTAAATGCTTACCATTTCAGCTCTTTAGTTCTCATGTCATCCCTCTATTGGATTACAAAGCCCCCCCCCCCTTCCACCACCTCCCTCTGCACACTGGAACCCAGCGTTTGTATTCATCCCACACAGGTTCAATTGCATGTAATGTTTTTTGTCATCTGTCATATGCAACTGCTTGACTAACGCAATTACGTCTAATCAAATCGCTGCTCGGGCTGTGTGGCGCACTGTCCAGAGAGAGGTTTGAGCGACTGAACTGACTGTGCTGTCTATAAACGCACCTCGCACAGCTGCCCGTGGACAAACGCAGACGGGCCTGACATGGTTAGATCTCCAGCTCTAATCAGAAGGATACAGCTGTAATGATTCAAGGTTGAGCAGAGATGAGGTGGGATGTGTCATTGTAAGAAAGACTCACCAGTCAGCCAGGGCCCATCGAGTTCTGATGAATCCTTTTCTGGACCACTTGGACTGCAGAACAGAGAGACTCAATTTAGTATGACAGGAATATATCATCACTAAGGCTTCAACTGTCATCATGGAGCAAATGAAAGCTGTAATGTCCAAGGGTTTTTCAAGGAAGAGGAGTTATGAAAATGTCCCTTTTAGGCAACATTTAAAGTCCTCCTATTTGTCATTTATTAGTAGCATATAAAATGATATTATCATCATAATACACTATAAACAGTAGAGAAAGGCGGTGCATCTTATACAGTAATGTTGACATCAAAACATAGAAGACAAACACACAAAAGCAACAGAGCATGACCTATAGAATAAGTCACATGCTGTCCCGTCATGCTTTTGTAACCTTGTTGCAGCGATTTCACAATTCCACTCTCTTTAATACAATGCAATGCTTTAAATTGTCAATATTTGCATTTTCACCAAACAGTTTCCTCTTAAACCATATTGACTTCCCTTCTTCTAAAACAATTTTTGATAATTCCAGGCAACAACATTTTCCTTTTGCTGTGCACAGAGCATTAAGAGGATTAAACCCCAGAAAAATGAGCATTTTCAGCCTTTAATCTGCTTAAAATTATTTTTTCCCAAATATGATTTAATTGATTTTCATCTTACTGTTGGTTCTTAATATTGGATGTATTTTACCCCATTCTGTCGACCGCCAAATTTCTTTAACTTTTTTTCTTTAAGTTTTTTTCTTCATAGTTCCGTTCACAATTATTGACTGGACTGTTACCTGGATGTACAGTTGTGCTCATAAGTTTACATCCCCTCACAGAATTTGTGATTCTTTGGCCATTTTTCAGAGAATATGAATGATAATACAAAAACATTTCTTTCACTTATGCCTAGTGGTAGGTGAAGCCATTTATTATTATATGTGTTTGCGGTTTTTTAATCACACTGAAAACAGAAAATATCCAAATGACCCTGATGTAAAGTTTCCATCCCCTAGTTCTTCATCCTGTATTGGCCCCTTTAACATCTATGACAGCTTCTAGTCTTCTGTGGTCGCTGTGGATGATGCTCTTTATGTTCTCAGATGCTAAAGCTGTACATTCTTTTTGTCAAATCATCTTCAGTTCCTTTTGGGTTTTCTTGCATGAACTGCATGTTTGACACCTCCCCAAAGTGGCTCAATGAGATTACAGTCAGGAGGCTGAGATGGACACGGCTACACCTTCACTTTTTCCTGCTGTAGCCAATGACAGGTCAACTTGGCCTTGTGTTTTGGGTCATTGTCATGTTGGAACATCCAAGCCCGTCCCATGCGCATTCAGTCAGGATTTGTAAACTTGTAAACAACTGTAGATGTATTGAACACATATTAGAAATTAACTACAAATTACTGCCATTGTATAAAAATAATGGAAACTACAAGTTTGAGGAAGTAAATTTTATGACTTTTGAAGACATCCTTCTGTGTCTTTGGTCAAATTTCAGAGTTTTCATTCATATCAATAACAGTCCATGGTTTCGTGACTTCATGTATTGGCTATAAACAACAGCCAATTAAAGGGTTTCGCCTGTCAATCATCATACTATACTTCAGATCACAATTATTAAATGTCTATATAATCAAAATAAATTGTGAATAACTATTTTTTCCTCAATTAAGTGTATTTAATTTTTTAATGCCTCTGGAATTAAATGCTTTTTATTGCCATTTAAGGCCTTAATTTTCACAAAATCTATTTAATGACATTTAATGCTCTTTAATGACCCACATAAACCCTGCAGTCCAACAGGCTTCATAGTTCTTGTGTTGAAGCAGTTTTTAACCATGTTTCAATCCACCTAACGTTACTTTTCCACTCTTCCACTTAATGTTTCTGCTACAGATGTTGAAGCTGCTAAAGCTCATACCTGAACCCCTCCACCCATAAATGGCTGTCGGAGGCTCCACTCATTCCCATCTCGCTTAAGATAAAATGATCAACACTAGCTACACATTTGACTAATTCTATATGGAAATATAGTAATAACATTGACTGTGTCTGTGGAATTGTTTAGGAGTTAGAGTCAGATTTAAGGATTAAGGAACAATTTTTAGGAAACAGACGCACCCTGAAACATATAGGAAGAAGCATTTGGGTTGTTTAAAGCAGAACTTGCAAATGCCCCTTCCATTGTTTTATTTATCTAATGACATGTGAATCAATCAATATTTCAATTCAAACATCAGTGTCAGCTGCAGAGTTTGTTTTCTCCAAGTTCATGAGCAGATTATAACAAAGTAGCGCCTTCAGTTCAATGCTTCAACAAGTTCGACCAAACACATACACTACCACATCAATATCCAAGATAAATCCTAAAAATGTAGACTTTAACCCACAAGGACCCTGTGTGACTTTTATGGCAGTTACCAAATGAATTTTTCTCCCCATTTAACCTTTCTTAAGTGATTTCTCATCATGCATTATAATATTATCCTCTGAATTTTGCATTTTTTCCAGTGGAAATCATGTATTTTCCCATGTTTAATTGAGTGATCACGTAGAGGTTCATAAAAGCTCAGAGTAAAGTCAAAGATTATTCTATCAAAACTGAAAAAAATGAAAAAAGTGACTTTTTCCAGTAAAATATTTCATTTTGTTCTTTATTTCATTCATTGTGAAATAAAAAATAATTTAATAGAAATACAAACGTTCTCCGTACAAGAATGAAAGGAAGCAGAAAGAAGACTAGTCTGATTTTATCTTATCTTATATCATTCAAGGAGTGATTTGTTTATTTTAAAACATTTCCATGTGCTCTACATAAACTGTAAATGTTCTGCTTGGGTCTGAATTCTTCATTAATTCACCTCCACAGGTCCATCTTCAACACTATTTCTGAGTAATGACACCAGAAAGGTAGTTTTGAGTGCTGGCCCGAGCATATGACCCCGCCCCCTCTAGGTTGTTGACTGTGCTTTCCGTCTTGTTCAGCCACTTGTGTCTGTTGATACAACCAATAACTGAACATTCTAGGTAATCGGCTCGAAGTTTGGACATATTTTCAGTTTTCACTCCAACCGCTGCTGCTGATAAACAATTATGTCGAACTGGAGAAATGTTCATCAGAAGTCTTGACCTTATACGTGCAAAATGCTGTGACGTAACTAGTTATAAAACGTAACAAATTAAGCAGGAATTAAAACAGGTTGTAGAAATTCACTGGAGGGTTCAAATTCAAACTGTACGAACTATTAGGGTCCAAATACACAAATAAATGAACCACAGACTAATAAAAGTGGGTTTAATAAATTTGAGCCCTTTAACTGAACATAAACCCAGTGTGTCCATCCACTGTCATTGATTCAACTGGGTTGAATGGGTTTTACTGGTGAATCAGTGTTGTAGAAGATGATGGTGTTCCCGTGGTAACTACGGAGCCTCTGACTGTCCATGTCCATGTTTCATGGTCATATCTGATGACCATGGAAAGATGACGAACTGTGTTTTACACCAATTATTTACATGTATTGATAGGATTAGTGGATGAACAGTTTAGATGAAGAGATGCTTTTGGTCGGCAGTGGATGTTTAGGTCTTTATGGGTTAATATCAAGATACAAAAATAACATAAATAACACCTAAATGTGGTCACTTTTAATAAAAGGGCTGGGGTTGTGTAGACAAACACAAACACCTTTGTAGGTGAAATTATTTCCATTTCCTTCAATCTCTTGCATGATATCGCAGCTGTCTGATCAGATCCCACCAGCCTCGAGTTAATTATCCAATCACAAGTCCAAAGATCTTTCTCAAACAGCACATGATTTAGCATGAAGCTGGTTATTAAATGAGAGACAAATTGATGCTGCGAGTTTTCTCATTCTAAATAGATAAATAAGTCTCTTTCCAGCGGCCTCTCTCTTTCCGTCTATCTCTCTGATACTCCTAATAGGGAGTTAACTGCGGTGATGAATAAACTAATTATGGGCTAGGTCACATAATTACAAATTGACTAATTTTATTTTTAAAAACTCAGATGCAAATTAAAGGGCTAAGAGGTATTTGATTGCGCCTCACATCCTTCAATCTGCATTAGTACAAGATTAACTGTATCAAATTGAATTACATTAGCATACTTGAATTAATCCATACTGCCTCAGCAGGATGTATGGGCCCAATTATAACTCGCTCTCCCAATATTGTGACTTTGAAAGGAGCAAATGGAATTAGATGCGAGTGTCACACAACAGTAGCGAGGTGGATTTAAAGCACATCTGGCAACAAATGGAGATTTCACAAACAATAACCCTGGGGTTGTTGCGTTGCAGGATGTGCGCATGTGAAAGCGGACCATGTAAAGTTGAAGAAAGTAAGTCTTGGAGTGAGGAGGATGAGTAGGGACAAGATGAAGAGTGAGTTTGTATTTGGGGAGGGGTGGTGGCGGTGGTGGTGGTGGTGGGGCGGGGTTCGCTCTGTGCTCATACAAGCCCTGACTGCAGCCAGAGACATTTAATCTCGATTTAATTTAAAGAGCCATTAACTACAATCACAGCATTAAAATCCATCACTTCTTTGACACCCGGCCCCAGATTGCCCCATTTCCTCCACGTATGACTGATTGACCCCCTGCCTCATCGCTCGCTTATAAACACCCACAACACGCACACAGGCTGCACACACAAACCATCGCCAAGGTTTAGTGGCACAGCCAGGCATCCAGGAAGCAAAAGGTAAAAAAAAATAAATAAATAAAAATCATTCTGCCAACTATTTAACTCAATCTAAGTAGTTATATTTTCAAATAAGAGGCCAGTTAAGATGGTTATCTCATGTAATAAATCAAAATGCAGAAGATAAGCGTCTCTCTCTAGCGGACGACACCATGATTTAGTTTGGAAATGATGACACAGATGCCGTCCAGCCCCGTTTAATCCCACGGAAACATTATCATCAACCCTTCCTCAAAATAACAAAGACAAACAATTAAGCAAAGCAATCAATCAGTTGAACAAAAATGTTTAAAATGCTGTGATCACTCCTGATAAATTACTGTGTAGGAGTGGATATTTAAATATAAGAATAGAATTAAAGGAATCAAGTCTATGAAAGGACAAATTCTATTATTCAACACCGTCTTCTCATGTAAACGTCAGCATTAATATTCCCAAAAGTGAAAGTTTGAGGGGCATATTTGGTATTTGCACAAAAAGAAATAAAACCTAGGGTTAAAGTGTCAGCTATGAAAAGGTTAAATGTAGATGTGTGTTTGTGTTTAGGAAGTTTTTGTTGGAATCCATGTTGTACTGGGACTTGAGCTGAACGCTAACAGTAAACTAATAAAAGATAATGTTGCTACTGTAAAGGAGTAGAAAAGAGCAAATAACACACTATGCTGATGTGAGTGTTGATGTTTATAAAAGCAAACTCAAGACCTACCTTTTTAGCCTGGCTTTTATTTTATTGCATCTTATTTTAACTTATTTATTGGTTGATTTGAATTGCTTTCTATTTTGAGTCTTTATCCTGCCTCTACTGTTTCCTCATTTATGCTAGTGCTTCCTCAGCTCCTGTCCTTTCTTATGAAGGCTGTTCTTATTTTAGTACCTACCACTACAAAGTCTTTCCATTGTTATCGTGGTGTGAAGTACTTTGTGTTGAAGTGTCGGGTGTGAAATTTCATTTTGATTCATCACTGTGTATTTCAAGATACATTACAAAGCACCTATGTATGTGGATTGTGTATTTTTTTCCATAATTGTATTGAAAAAAAAAAAAAAACCTGATACTTGAGCACTGGAAATCTACCTACACGCCTTCATTGTCACACTGGAAATGAGAGTTGAGTTGTTATTCGAACATAGAAAAGGTAATAGCCACAGAATATAACAAGTTAACCCAATTAAAAAAAAAAATATATGGGGACAAGTGTTAGAAAAATTGATGATGTGAAAAGAAAAAAAGTCCAAGTATGAGGATGTTGAGGTTGAGCATGTTTGTGGGTGGGGGTTAATTTATGTTGTTATTGTGGGTATATTTGTTGATTTTTGGGGGGTTTTTTTCATCTTTTTTTTGTTTGTTTTATTTGTTTGTTTCTCTCAAGTTGATTTTGTGATTGTTTTGGTTTGTTTGTACTCATTAAGAGTATATGTCTTGGTTTTGTGGACTGAAAAAGTTTTAATAAAATCATATATTATATATAAAAAAAGAAAATACAAGAGTGGAAACAGTCTTGGAAACACGAATACTTTTCCATACATTTGTTTCCATTTTCTGTACTTCTCCAGACCTGGAAATTCATTCAATTAAATTCCATACTCGTCCATACTTGCATCTGAACCCTGGTAAAAATATGATGAATAAGAAGACGGAAAGATTTTTGCTGAGTTCAGAATGATTCACTCCACAGAACCAAGTCACTTACTGAGACAGACCAGTCTGTTTACATTATCAGGAGACCAATGAATGGTACGTCACAGAATGCAAAAGTACTTTAACATATGCTGCCATCCACTATGTTCAGACAATATGTCTGTATCTAGCAGTGTAATCATATTCATATCTTTGGTTTCATTCCAGCAATAAGTGTCCAATGTAGCTTCTGTGTAACCAACTGGTCAAAGAAGAATGTCACTCCAGTCAAGCTAAAGATCATGTATTTTTGACAGGGATAAAATATACTTTTTTATAATGCTCTGCTGTTGCTTTGAATGGAGGATGAAATGAATATGTGACATGTAATCATATTACATAATAGATCGGGTTTCCTGGATATAAACACACATCAGGAGGGGGATGAAGGTGGAAGTCAAAGGCCAACGGTAAAAGGTCGCGAGGCTTAGGGTGACATTGGCTGACCTTCCACAGGTCAGTGATGCCGTCTCCGCCCATGACAGTGATGAACGGCGACTACACAGTGGGTCACATCCAGGGGTGTCAGGCAATACATATACTGGCCGACAGCGACGCACATACACACTCGAAAGGCACGAGAACAAAACCAAGTGAGAGGAAGAAGAGAAAAAAAAGACAAAATGAGGTGGTGAGTGGGTGGAGAATTATCAGATTCAATGGAAACTGGAAGCCACTGCATAAAACTTGTGACTGGTGGAAAATTACACCCCTATAAAATGTCAGATGTGACACACAAACAGCACAGGCACACGCACTGGTGTCCAAAACACCCTTCCAACGCAGTTTCCCGGTCCATCCAGTTTGATTCTTTGACCTTTCTTATATTTCAGCTCAAAGTCCAACCCCCATAAATAATATTATGTGGGGGTGGAGCTGCAGGAGAGGGATGAGGAGGAGGAGGGGGGGGCAAAGAGGGGAGTTACAAAAAAGCCCTGTGACAGAAATGCACTGTGAGTAATAAGTAATACACACAAACGCTGATTGATTTGGGCCCCAGCAGACAGTCACATTTATCTTTATTCCATCATCCAAGGGGGGCCATCAAATAAAAGAGGGCCACACATAGGGTTTATGGGACCGGACAGCACACACGAGGGTGTGTATGTGCTCTGATAGAGATGTACCACATGTACAGAGTGCAGACTCTATCAGTGTCACCACTCATACTGTAGTAAACACGATGTAGGATGCACTGCAAAATGCCCGATCTGACCGACACTAGAGGTCTTTTATATGGCTGAAACATCTTGGCAAGAGAGAAGATTGAGTAAAATTATCATGGTTTTGTCATTCACTTTACATCCCAAGCTCCTTATATCTATTCATATTTAACCCTTTTCAGTCCAAACTAGCATGTTAATTCTTTCATCACTGTCATTTGTTCTTAATTAATCTGAATTTATTAAAACATAATGCATGAATAGAGCCTCATTTCAAGACGTTTGGGGAATTTCTAAAACATAAAGACGCTGGTGTACATGTTTGTTTGTTTGTTGTAAGAAATGATCTGCCTCATAGATTGAATGTGCTAAATCACAGGCGTCAAACCCAGCCTGACAAAAAGAGTTTAATCTGTCCCATGGAATGAATCTGTCAAATGTGAAAATTGTACTTAAGATTTTAACAATCATTTGAGTGTAGGAGCCAAATTCAGCCCAATTTAATCTAAAATGAGTCAGACCAGTAAAATACTATCATAATAACCTATAACTGCAAATTTGATTTAGTGTATTAAAAAAAAAAAAAAAAAAAAAGTAAAATGACATGAAAACCTTTACATTTACAAATAATCTGAACAAATGTGATCCATTATTCCGTCTGTTACTAAATGTTTTGTGCCTTTGTAAGTCAACTGTGATCTGTAAGTTGTAATGAACAGTCCAAATGATAAGCTGAGGCACAATATTATTAAAATTGCACTTATTTTTTGAATAAATTTTAGTTTGTTCATGTTATTCCCCTTTTTATAAAGGATAGTTTGTAAATGGAAACCTTTTCTTAATGCAATTTTTACTTTTTTCAGTCTAAAATATCATAAAAGTCGACATTTTTATATATTATTATTTAACTGGTCCAGCCCAGTTCAGATCATATTGTGCTAAATCTGGCCCCTGAACTAAAACGTACATACGTTAATAAGATGAAATAGAAAACAATTGAAAAAAGTGCTGTTTAGCTGATGTTTTAAATGTATATAATGAAGTTCTATTACACATATACTGGTTTATTCACATTTATAGAATAGATTTATAAATATTCCAGTATAAAGGACCTGTAACGTGTATGTATAGACATGAGGACAGTGTTTTTAAACGGATCTGGTACCTCTGAGGCAAATATTAATTTGGAGTACAATCCATTCTCTCATACATTTTTAGAATTTCACATTTTGACCTGGGATTGTATCTTGGAAACTACAGCTAAGCGGCACTGACTTGATATTTCTTTATTGTGACTAAAACTTGGTAAAGTTTCACTCCTTTTATTCTGCATTTTACTTAGAGATGAGGGATATTGATTTTGTGCAGTAATTCTTTCAGGTGCAACTATCGAAATGCAATGACTATACAGATCTTGTCTGTATCATCTAAAACTGAAGGCTGTTTTTTTATTTATATTTCAGCAGCGCGACAAGTTCACACGGAAAGATTATCACAGGAAAATTCACCCGTAAAAATCGGGTTTTATTTTCTGGTTTTCCTCCACGTAAAAATAAGTGCAAAAGGCCTTCATTTGGATTTGATTTCTACATGATGCACTCATTTATGAGCTCGTTGCAGTCTCATGCATCACGCCTGTCATGCAGAACAGCATCTGTGTCACAGGTGTCTTGTCTGGTGATGAATGCAAGGAGCACTTTAAAAAGCAATGCCAGTTTAAATGACTTCATCTCCTTAACATCACGTCTATGAATCACGGGCGGCGTTTAAATCGTAGCCGAGGAATATGAAGGAAGTTAACTTTCATCGAGGGCAGAACTTGAGAGTAATCACAGCCCTGTAACGGAGCGTACTACAGAGGGCACTAAAAGGGTATGACAAGTCAGAGCTTTTATGGACACGCTCATGGTGCCAAACAACAAATACAAACTCATATGGATGTTGATCTACGGCCTGTCGACTATTTTCTCCCTTTCTTTTTTTTTTTCTTACGGCAATGTAAAACAATCAATAGCAAGGGCACATTAAGGTCTGGGTCGTATACTTTATTTATATAAGGCAATGACAAATCCTTATGATGCAATGGGTTTTGGAGGCATGTATTACTGCGCCAAACAAATAAATATATTAATGCCCACTGGGGAGGCAGAGAGATTGACGGAACAACGGGAAACGACAAGCCACCAAATCCATCACGGCGACCTTTCAAAAGAAATGCGCCCACAATTTTGTCCACTTCCTTCTTATTCAGCATTTCAATTAATGTCTGGGCTGCTTTTCCCTCCACTTACAGCCATAACTCAAGGTGGGATTACGGAAAGAACTGATGTTTTGCATATGTAGAGGGGCTGTCACTTAAATCAGAATCAGACTAGGAGAAGAAAGCAGCACGAAAAGTACAATTTACCAGTATTTTATTTATGACGGCCGGGGGAGTCTCTAAAAGCTGAAAAAGTAATCAGTCGTAACAATGATTTAGGGAAAATGAAAATGGATCTTTTTAAAAATGAAGAGGACACTTCAAGCTATTGGCTCCACGTTGGCTTTTATGGGAATCACTGCATAAAAAAGGAAACAATACGCCGCTCAAGTGCAGGGAGTTGTAGTGAATGACATTTTGTTTCTCTGTTTTTGACACACACACACCAAACACTCCCACCATGATGTCATCAGAGCTGACACTTTATTAATGGCGGACTGTAAAGGTAAAAGACACAAGCAAGGAAACGCACACATCTGTCTCCTGTCTGCTGTCACTCTCCCACTGCGCCCGTCACAGCTGATTTTATCTGTTTATGAAATTAGCTACAAGTCTTTTAGGTAAACATTTAATGAGTCTGCTTCCACATCTGTCAGAGAAATCACTTCCGGAAGACCCAAAACGGAGAGAGTTCGGGACTCCGTTGTCCGGTCCAAGATCCCGGTGTAATAGGATTCCTCAAAGCTGCAGATGGATGGCAAATCTAGGCGGTTTCATCTACTAAAAGAGGACATAAATCACAAGCGGAGGAAGCGGGGACGAGGCAGGGGTTATCACCAGTCTGCCTCCCTCATGAGAGCTTTGCATTAAAGCATTAGTGAAATTAATTCATCTTTCATAAGAGGTTTGAGCAGTATCTGTGATCTATGATAACAACCAATTTCTCACTACGGAGGGCCGGAGGAGGAGGAAGAGGGAGGCAGGGAAGAAAAAAAAAAATACTCGGCGACCCTGATAGACTACACAAATCTGCTCTTTTTAAATGGGCTAACATTATCTGGAGTGCTGCTCTCTGGAGCATCATCTCAGATTCATATCCCAGCCGGGAAAGAGGCATAAATCACCGGGCAAAACTTTTCTCATCTAACTCCCCCCCCCTTCTAACACACCTCCTTTCTCTCTACATCACTCCCCTCATCCCTCTCGTGCTGTGCCATGCCAGCTTTGTTTTGTGGTTTTCTTTGCTTGTCCTGTTAAACGCAGAACAATGCTTTGCTGTAATCATTTTAAATGGCTTTGCACCTCAATCAGTGTAATTGGTTTTAGATCATCTCTGGAATGGGGAAGTGGGAAACCTGAGACAGGAGGGTGTTTTGGTGTGTTTGTGTGTACGTCTATGCCGGCTGACGGGAGTGGATGGGGGGTGTTCGAGAGGAGGGGAACGGGAGGGGAGGGGGGGTGTCCTGCAGTGTGTGAAAGAGACGGAAATTGGGGGGAAGTGTGTGAAGGGGCCGTATCCATCTGTTTTGCATATATTTGCGGAGGCGGCCGTCGGAGCATGGTTGACAGATGAGTGGGGAGTGCGGGGATGACACACGGGCAGTCGTGCTCTTTATTACTATATCAGCAACAGCTATGCTCAGCGCTCAGCTCCCCTCTGAAGACACAACCCACGCAGCGCACTGAGAACAGGATCGGCTCCACGGGAAACGCCGACCACTTTCACCGTCTCACAGTTTCAGTTTTCGTTTTTGAATGATTTGCCTTCAAATCAGCCGTGTGTCAGCTGAATTTTTGCTGAAGTGAAAAAGAAAATAGATACATAGAGGATGAAATGGCTTGTGGGCGAGGAAATTTAATAAAATGTGGAACAATTGAATTTTATTATTGTAAAAAAAAAAAATTTTTAAATCCTCATTTACTGCACTATCTGTAGTCGGAGCTCCTCACTCACTACCTCCTGAGGCACTAATTACATAACCTTTAAACTTTAAGGCACTCATGGATAATTTGTTTAATCTCTACCTTATCTCAGAAACTGTCTTTTCCTCAGTGTGTTTCAGTTTCAGTGTTTGTGTAATGAATTCATCTACTTGTTGAAACACTGAATAAATGACATTAGACGGTGTGATGCATTTACACTGATGTATAAACTGAAATGTTGATTGATGTACCTGGTAAATACATAGATAAATGTACAAAAATAAACACGATTCTGAACATGAATGAACCCGCCACTTAACAGAGTCAAAATGAGAAGTGTGGATTAAACAGCGGAAAGCATTGCAGGAGTTACTTCAGTGATGTGCGATTTTTTTTTTTTTTTTTTACCTCTGGAAAGTAGTCCTGTGGAAACTTCTCCTTCTCCAGTGAAGGTGTGCTTTCTAGTGTCTCTGAGCAGGTCTCCTTTCCTACCACCTTCCTGAACTTCTTGGCTGTTACAGGAGGAGACGGAGCAGAAAAACAGGGGAGGGAGGGGGAGAGACATAGTTTATTGTTACAAAAACAGAAGGTTAATTTTGGAGACTTTCATTAGTGTCATTTGACTGTCAGGCTTTCTCAGACAACTGCTCCACCTGCTGGTCAAAATGAGGAACACACGTATTCAGCTACAGTGACAGTCAGTGTGAGGGGTTAAGAAATGCAGATCTCTGAAAACAATCACTATAGATTCTACATTATTGATTATCATGATGATTAATAATAGTCTCTTTACGTCATCTGATTATACATTATTACTGATATATACAATTGATTTTGGCTCAAATCACTGATTCTTAACTTCCATCCCTTAAAGGTGTTTTTATTTTGACTCAACCAGCAAAAAAAAAAAAAAAATCAAGATACTATCAGACGTAACATTAAAATGCTCATATTTGAGATGCTGTGAAGTAAAAAAATATGTATTTAAAAATTACACAAACACGAAGTTATTTATTGAAATTGCTAAAATTCTTTGAGTTCTAGTTAGATTAGTTATTGAAGTGAACACACTTGTTGAGTGTCTCCTAATTTATAGAAGACGGGACCAGCTGAGGAAAAAAAGAGTCAAGCTCACACAATGTATATTAGGACATTAGAATGGCAGCCATAACAGTGACATTTTAGCCATTAACTACTGAAGTACTTGTAATTAATTTTGGTGTTAATTTCATGCCGCTTTAGTTTATGTTTTGACATAAAACTTTACAAAAAAGAGGTTATTAATACACATTAAAAATAAATATACATTAAATTACAAAGCTTCAAGGCAAAGAGAAACCAAAACATTCATTGGGCAGAAATGACAAATGACTGATAACAGTAGGAACCAAAGAAAAACAAAATGTGTCTGCAGTCTTGCTGTAGGAACATAATATCAACAGGTGCTCAATGAAATGCACGCGGTCACATAAGTTATGGTAAATTTTTCCCCATTTAGATTACATTAAAGCTTAATGAGGTGATGTCATTAAGAACAGCAATTAAACCTGATGATTTGAAAATATGGTGTTTCTGTTAAATTGCATCAGCTGATTTTACTTAAGTGAATAGAAACTATTGAAGGCGAACATATTTGTGAAGGAACTAGCCCACTATACCTATGTATACTGTATTTAAACAAATAATGTGCAACATATCAAACTGGGAAGAGATTCTTATTCATGTCAAGTTTTGTGCAGAACACAAAGTTTTTTTCTTATCATTTAACAAATTCTATTACAGGGAATTGGAGGTAAACTAAATTATTTTAAGAAGGAAAAGTAAAACCCGAAATTGGTATGATTTCTGCTAAAATTTGCTCTCATATCATGGGCATAATGTTGACTATACAGTAGCGGAAAGAATTATTAGACCATCAAAAGTCATCAAAAACAATGTTTATGCAATCCAGTACTAACTCCTGTGTGTATCGTGTGATTAAAACAGACAGAAAAGCAAACATGGAATGTCTAAAAGTACTGCTTTTGTCAGTACAATGCCATAGATATTCATGTAACAACTGAAGTGATTTTGATTTTATTAAGAAAACGTGTTAAACGAATCGATATCAGCTCTTTAATTAAACTACTATGAGCTATTTTTGTTGTCATCATTATATTTGTCCAAAAAATTAACCTTTTGTTGTACCAGGCATGAAAATAAACAAGAAATTGAAGAAAACGAGGGTGGTCTAATAATTTTTTCCCCAACTGTACAAACCCATCTTCACTTCAATGACTAAATGTTTCTTCTCCAGTTCAGATAGAAACTCAAACAGGTATTGTAATTTCCACATCAGCTCTTGACACTGTCTGTGAGGGCACATGGGGAGGGGTCCTCTCCCCTTGCGACCCCTCCCCTCTCTTCGCCCTGTCCTTCACTGGGGTAACTGGTGCTAATGCTGACTTGGGTCTAATAGGAAACGAGGCGCCTCCACATCTATATCCTTTCTTTAATTAGCGCGGCCACAGGACCCCAGGGCCCTCTGACACCGCAGGCTGATGAGACCGCTGTAACTGTCCAATAACCCGCCGCACACCATTACTGTAGGCCCGAAATCTTATGAATTAAATCCCAATATTAATAAGCATTACCATTCTGTCCCACTCCCTTTACATTATCCTCAAAGCCAATCTTAGCTCGCTAGTTTTGATGGAAGCGGGAATAGCCTGCAAATGGTTGTGTGTGATATGCAGGGGTGGGATGAGGGGGCATGGCGTGGGGATTTCATTTCCAGACTGTGGTGGTGATGTACTGGATGCGTGTTGATAAGACAGAACTCACCTTTGAAATCAAACTGCTGGATGTTTTTCAAAGACTCGTGGATAAAGTAGAAACTTCCAAGAGCCTGAAAGAGGAAAAGAGAGCGTTTAAGGTCAGGGGTGTCAAACATGCGGCCCGTGGGCCAAAAACCGGCTCACTACAGGGTCCAATCCAGCCCGTTAGATTTGTGAAATGTAATGATGTCAAAATCATTTTAGTTCAGGGGCTACGTACAGACTAATGTGTTCTCAGGTAAAATAATATCACAATAAACCATAAATAATGGGCAACTCCAAATGTTCTCCTTAGTTTAAAGTGAAGAAAGTAAAATTACATGAAAACATTTACATTAACAAACTATCTTTTCACAATAAAATGTCAAGAACGTGGGATGCCCAAAAATCACAACCTATTGGACTGAAACTTTAGAGACTTTGTCTTAAGATTTTTAAGACACAAATCCCTCCAGACCCAATAATAATAATGTTCAGTGTTGAACCAAAAGGAGTGGGCCTTAGTTCTAAACAGAGTGTTCTTTTGAGGTTTATGACCCTACTTATTCTGTTAAACTGGAACAACAAAAATCCTTCTATTCTTCAGGCTGTTGAAAGACATAATGCAACACTTACATTTGGAGAAAATCACATTTTCACAGAAAGATAATGTAAAGTTATTTTAGTCAATTTGGCAGCCCTTTATATGGTAGATCACTTTAACATTAAGTACGTCGGAAGGGGGGGGGGGGGGGGGGGGGGGGGGGGGGGGGGGGGGGGGGGGGGGGGGGGGGGGGGGGGGGGGGGGGGGGGGG
>JAQQZY010139807.1:6517-17790 GCA_030068375.1 Ostorhinchus rueppellii
TTTTTTAAAAAAAATTTATTTTTTTTTATTTTATTTTATTTGCCCCCCCCCCCCCCCCCCCACACACACACACGTACACACACGTACACACACACTTTTCTCAAGTTTTATGTTGTTTTAATTTCACTTGGGATGTTGAGAAATAAATACTGACAATTTTGAAATTTTTACTATTTTTTTTTTTTTTATAGATGAAATTACTACTAATACCGGTACTGGTTCACAGGAACCGAGTATCAGTATATCGATTTTTAAATGTGAAAGGTACCCATCCCTAGTCAAAATAGTTTAACCAGAATTTTTTGCTTGTGGTTAATGATTGACTGATTTTTTTATTTGGGATAGAGTTAGGACATTCATGTGTTACTTCATGTGGATTTGACATTAAAGGCACAATTCTGCACATTAAGTGTGTAAACAGTTAACATTATGATATATGGTTCACCCACGTCTTGGCTGCCGGTTTATTTTCATTATTTATTATGCTGGTTTGAGTGGAGGACCCATGTTAACAATGATGCCACAACTAATCGACTTAGCATTATTCTTTGACTTGAAAATGTAATTAAAATGCCCATCTGTACTAGTAAGTGTATAAGTAGAAAGCAGCTGGCCTTTCTTTGGTTTTCGTCTCTCATCCCAGCTCTGACTCTTCCTTCATTTGTCTCAGCTCTTTGTCCAGACCGTGTGCCTGGATATTTAGATGCAGGCATAGCTGAGTCTTGAGGTGTTGAATGTTCTGTTGTGCTATGTGCTTGTGGAGCAGTTGTTTGGTCTGCATTACATATTGTTTGTGTGCTCCCTGCTGCATCAGTACATGTCAGTTTGTGTTTGGGTATTCTTAGAATGTGGAATGAGGTCTACTGCTGGTAGCTGTTTTGGAGACATGGCAGATTTTAGCCTTTTAGTGAAATATCTGCCATCACCGGTTGGCTGAGGTTTTTATTGTCTTGTCCTAAATGCCTCCCTCTGTAGTGTCATATTGTTTCTACTGGGCAGTCATGATGTCCTTATAGGGCTGTTTGTGATTGCGATGTCTTTGAGAACCAAAAGAGGTCAAGATGTCATCGAGGTCATAGATTACCAAGTCGACACAGACTCATAGGCCCAATCCCATTTCACCCCTTGGCCCTCTCCTTTAGCCCTACCCCTCCATTTTGCGTGTTCACATGTAAAAGGTAGGGGTGTCTCCATTGTCGATGAGTCAGAGGAGAAAGGGCTAAAGGGGAGGGCTGTTTGGCTGAGATTCTAAGTTTTTCAGAACCACACTACAAATGGAGGGGTATGAGAAATTTCCCAGAATTCTGATCCAATAAGCGGCAAGATGGTGGCAAACAGAAAAAAGTGCAGCAGTGTGACAAAAGAACACACACAAACATAAGTGTTTTCTTTGTAAATGACTTAGTCATTTGATCGCCCATTTAATGCCATTTCAATATATTATAGACTGCATTTCTGCTGTAAAAATAAGCCCAAAGTCCATGCAACATAGACAGTTACAGCTGCTGACAGCATGGGGAATTTTTTCGCAAAGTTGTCGCATCTGTTTATAGCCCTGCTGACGACGACTGATGACGTAACGGCTCTCGAAGGGTTGTCTCATTTCATAGAATATTTCAACCCCTAGCAACTCTGTTTCAAGGGCTAGTGCCAAGTGCAAGGGGTAGGGGTAAGGGAAGGGGTTAAAATGAGAATTAGAACTGGGCCATACTTTCTGTGTGTAGTTCTCCTCAGATCAGGATAATGTGTCCAGCCACATATAACATATTCTGCCCAGAATGACTGTGCTAGTGAAGAAGATTAACAAAAGGACCCACTAACCTTGGATCAAGTCGTTTCATCCCGGTCTGATCCTCTTAGGTCTCTGGTCCTGACCCCCTGCCTTGTGGTTGAGATATTTTCTTCCTGAGACGATTTAAGGTTTCGCAGACAAAGCCCATGATGGGTGTTTTGGTGTGTGGACCTCAGCATCCCACTTGGTGACCTTTCCTTGTCTCCTACATACCCTTTTATTACATCTGTTTCATAGCAGTTGGTGGCACCCTCTTGATACCGTTGTGCACCCTCACCCATGTTTTATGACCTATGATTTGTGTCTTCTTTGAGTTGAAAGTTCCATTCTGTGTTGTTGCCCACCCTTTGACTCTTTTTTCACACACACTCAGGTTTGGTTCTCCTCCTCAGACTCGCATTCTGTGCAGCTGTGGAGAGAGCAGACCATATACACTGGACCCTTGGTGACCTTTGGTTATTTTTCTTCAGCTTTAGCAGTACAACAAACTGTAACGTGTGGTTACTGCATCATAAAGTACTCTACTTAAGTTGCACCTCATATGAGAATCCCTTTGTTAGGTTTAGTTCAATACACTTGTTTCACACATTGCTAATCATCACTAGCGCTTCTGCTGCAATTTTTTTTTTTTGTAGTAGAGCCCTTGTCCTTATACTGTCTGTATAAACAGTCAGTTCTTTGTGTCTGAGAAAGATACCACCTCTCTAGGTTTCATTCCACACAATGTGAGGACATAACACAATGCTCATATCATACTCCCCTGTACAGTGTCTGCTTTCACTGCAAACTTTGCTGAAATAAAGCCTTTCCATTAATAGTTTTAGCATTACAATGCATTCTTTTTGCATGAGATTCACAGTTGTTGACTTGTTTTATGGCTGCACTTCTTGTATAAAACTGGCATTCTGAGTAAGGGTGTCATTGAAGAGCCTTACTTGTAAAATATGAATCACTGACGCTACTAAATTCTTATATTAAAGAGAATATTCTTGCCAATGTGAGCACTCACAAGCTGGCTTTCCATACACCCACAACTACACGCGTAGCAGCTCCTACCACCCTGGGAAACAGTTGGATGTTTAATGTGCAATTGCTGTGAAAATAAACCCCCCACAAGTGGCTCTCATCAAACATTTACATTTCCAAGAGAGGATTAGCGATGGCACAATTCCCGATTTGACTCTGATAGTGTCCCCTCTGACAGAGCAGCGGGCCAACTTTATTTGACACATAGATTCAGTCCTCTTTGTCATTGGAGGATTACAGCTTGATGGAGCAAGTTTTGAGAAGAAGAAAGGCATCTGTTCGGGTGGTCTGACATTTACACATTATTATTACAGCGAGCTTGAATAAGTGCCGGAAGAAATTGTATGTATTTGATAAAACACCACCGCAGTGATGATTCAGCACATAGAACTGCCAACATTGTCAATAATGAAAAGGAGACTGGGATTAAAGGCATGAAGGTCAGCATACTCACCTCTGTGGAAAATGTTAGAACTGTCCTTCTCTAACATTCACACTGACCCATAAAGGGCGCAATGAAAAGACATGGAATATTTGCATATAGATTATAGCCTGAAATATGTCATGGCTCTAGAGCGTAATGTGATCGTCTATCTAATGCTTGATTCATCAGGAAAACTGTTTGATCTCATGCCACAGCAGTTATTTGCCAGACTTTCCCAATGTGTCAAATTGTCTCCACATTTCTGAATATTGTTTCTATTTTAGTGCCTCTCTCTCTTTCTTTCGTCTTCACTCTTTAGAAATAATTGAGGTATTTGGGTCATGCTGTCAATAGAATAACATCCCACTGTCATGTAAAGACTTCTTGGGGGAAAAATTATTAGCAAAAATAAAAGATGATCAGCATACAGCTAGGTCTTCATTGATTTGCTGCCTATGGAAGGGAGTACCCAGAGCGATAAATGAAGACGTATTACACGGCAAACTGCAAAATTGCTCGAGCAACAGCCGTTTTAGAGGCGTGATATAACCATTTAGAGTTTTTATTTTAGACTAAACTGTGTCATAAAAAACCCAGCTGTAACTGCTCAGTAAATCACCAGATACAAAGACTTATCCATCATCTGAAACATTTTTTTCCTCCACTGGAATGGCCTAAAAAACACAAAGTGACATCTATTGCTACATTCATCACTAATAGAGGCTCTGCACTTGCATCACAAGCCTCCTAACTGGTGTCATCATGGAGGTCCACAGGAGATTTGCAAATAATATCTAAATATATAACTGGGCCAAAGGAAGAGAGGCACCTGAATAAAGAATGTTGTTGTGTAGCTTCTGGCTCATTCAGAGGGAAAAAAACAATAGATAGGTATTGCTAGAATAGGTAGATCAAATCCATTTGAAGTCGAACACAGGAGACTTTGTTATCTTTGGTCCCTCTGGTCCTGTCCTTACGCTGAAGCACTGCAACTTGAGGCTAAGTTAAAGAACAGCACCAGTTGAATTTGACTCTATTCTTCTCGCCATTGTTGGCAAGGAGAAGAGTTTCTGAGTCTGGCTTTTTTTTTTCCGTATTTTACTGTAGGTTTGCTTTGTCTCCTGTGAGTCATGAGCTCCTATTGTTTGCAGAAACAGACTAATACAGTTTGCAGGAGAAAAAAGTGCCTCCATCGTCAGGCAGTATTCTGAGTTTTATTAGTGATTATCCTTCAGATGTGGCTATTCTTTTATCATCTGCAATAAGCTTTAATAATCCAAAGGAGTGCTGTGTGGTACTGAGGCTGGAAAAATGGCAGAGCAGGGCAAAAAAAAAAAATCATTATTTAGTGTATATCTCATGCAGGCATTGTAGTCTACACAAGAGTTAATAAATCTTTTGCAAAAAGACAATCTAGAGAGCTTGCATATTTTATCAGCAGTTCAATGAATTTTACAGCAACACAATAAAGTAGTTCACATAGACTTTGGGTTTATGATAACACATGTAAATGTGCTGTTCTGCTTCTGCTGCGGTGCTTACAATCCATCAGGGGTGAGACCCCTTTTTTTCCCCCTCATTCATTGTTACAGAGTCCAAGCTCCTTCACACATATAGGCATTAATATAGAGCATTGGTTTACAAAGTGCTGCCTTTATAAGCATGAATCAACAGTGTCTCATTATCTTATGACAAAACTGTCTCCACAGATGATAACCTCATTTAGCTTGATAAAAAATTATGTCCAAGTACATTAGTTTATCATGCAGAATATTGCCAGGGACTGCCCTGTAGTGTGTTGATCATGACAGTAGGAACTACAGTTTAACACATAACACTGCCATGCTTCAAACATTCAAAAATAATTCCCATAGAATAATGTCAGTTGATCACGTTTCTTAATTAGACTCTACATCACTCGATACATTGAATTATGTGCAGAGGAATCACATGTATGGGAACCAAGCAAATCATAGGTGTATGTGCTGTCTTATAAATAGATCAGTCATGAGGAGGAGGAAAAAAACTGAACTCCTGCACAGCTACTGAAGTTTAAATCTGTAGTCCTTCATGCATCTTTCCTATCTGCACGTGTCAGTTATTATGTAACATCTTGTAAATTCCTAGAACCTGTTGCAGGTTCTGAAAAGAGCAGGTTTCTTTCACATCAAAATCTGTTATCTTGCTCACATAGTAGCTACATTTCTGTATCGCCTTTTAACCCTTGGTCCCCTGCTGCACCCTGGTGTGCAGCAAATCCCATTACCAGCAACTGAATGTGGTTGCAGCAGGCTCGAAAGGGTTTTAAATGAATGTCATTGAGTGTATTAGTAAGGATTCTATTCATCAGGGTTTGAAGTTTGATGATGCTTCTCCAATTCAGGGACTCATTCTCATGCGTCTCAGTGACACATTTTGCTCTACCATACAAAAACCATGATATGATTACATGATTATCTAAGGCATTCTAGTGCAGGCTCAGGAGCCTACTAATTGCGTGACAAAGCCTGCTGCAGATCCGGTCCACCACTCGACAGGAGGGAGCCTCAGCCTGCAGTGGAATAGCATCATGAGCCCTCTGGTTGAAAGGTGCAGATTGGGTCATTCCCTGTATGATGGGTAAGAAAACAAAGAAACAAAACGCCATATAGAAATCTGATGAGCTGTGATAATGCCTCAGAATTCATGCAATGATTGGATGTAAGAGATGAAATGAAAGTTAGGAGGAGGGAGAGGAATGTGGATTCTGAACTGAGCTCAGTCTTATTGATGAATTACAGTAAACATCCAGGGCAACACGACTACTGCACTCTTCAAATGCTTACAACCAGCAGGCACCTATTTAAGAGAGTTATGACGTCTTACTGTAATTGTTTCTGTGGATTACAGCCTTTCAATAAGCTTCCAAGAAGTGACATACTTTATATCACAGCTGAGCGAGCAGCTTTTAGTTTTAATAGTAAGGAGGTCTAAGGTTAAAAGCAGTGGTGGAAGAAGTACTGAGATCTTTTGTACTACTACTACACTGGAAAAATAATCATGACAAATGAATTCTGGATTCAATTTCTGAATTAAAAGAATGTAAGTATGAGCGAATGATAGTCATTGTGCAATAAAATGGTCCCTGTAAGTGTTTATCTATCTATCTATCTATCTGTCTGTCTGTCTGTCTGTCTGTCTGTCTGTATGTATTCTATTCTATTCTATTCTATTCTATTCTATTCTATTCTATTCTATTCTAATAATATGCATTATATTGCCAAAATTATTCGCTCACCTGCCTTGACACGCATATGAACTTGAGTGATATCCCATTCTTAATCCATGGGGTTTAATGACGTTGATCCACCCTTTGCAGCTCTAACAGGTTCAACTCTTCTGGGGAGGCTTTCCACAAGGTTTAGGAGTGTGTTTATGGGAATTTTTGACCATTCCTCCAGAAGCACATTTGTGAGATCACACATTGATGTTGGATGGGAAGGCCTGGCTCTCAATCTCGGCTCCAATTCATCCCAAAGGTGTTCTGTCGGGTTGAGGTCAGGGCTCTGTGCAGACCAGTCCAGTTCATTAACACCAGACTCTTTTTTCCATGTCTTTATGGACATTGCTTTGTGCACTGGTTAACAGTCATGTTGAATCAGGAAGGGACCATCCCCAAACTGTTTACCACAAAATTGGGAGCATGGAATTGTCCAAAATCTATTGTTTCAGCATAGCAAGACCCTCTGCAGTGCCATGCAATGCCCTCTGGGATGTGTCTAGTTGGTCAGGGGTTCATCCTACAGCAAGATAATGACCCAAGACAGAAGTCCAAGCTATGCCAGAACTACCTTAAGAAAAAAGAACAAAGATGGTTAGTTTGAAAACATGGAGTTGCCAGCACAGCCTTCAGTCTTAAACCCTGCTGAGCTGGTTTGGGATGAACTAGACAGAAGAGTGAAACCAAAGTAACCTACAAGTGTTCCACATTTATAGGAACTTCTGCTACAGAGCTGGGAAGAACTTTCTGAAGAATACATGATTTCCATTGTAGAAGGAATGCTACGAGTGTGTTCAACTGTTATATCTGCCAAAGGTGGCTACTTTGGTTTATTATGGTTTACATATAGTTTGTCCCTCGGCCAAGGGGTATTGTAATTGTTTTGTCTTCTGTCCGTCCGTCTCTGTCCATTCAACGACATAATCGCATTATCTGAAGCATGCATTGACATATCTGCATCAAATTCATACTGTGATGAAAATAGGGGACCTTGACCTACTTTTCAAGGTCAAATGGCCTGGTGCAGTTATAATATCGGAGTACTTTCAAATATTAATATATGTGTAATAAGTTTTACAGAAAGACAATCTGATTTAAATAAATTGTAGGGCAGTAACTTTCAACAGAATCTCTCTCACTATATTTGGCTGAAGGGGATTAAAACTATACAGCCCGTTATGCTTTGGGATCTTTGTATATCTGCTGCATTAATTGTTATGGTGTATTTTACTGCTTTATGGTCACGTTTAAGGTTTACACCACATTCTCAAAGAATATACCATCCGTGTCCTGTGAAACCCAGTTTTTGTGCCTGAAAGTAAATTTTTCAGAATGTTGAAAATAGGCTTCTTTTTTTTTTCTTTTCGGAAAATACATTATCCAGTGAATGCACAAAGTTTTTTTTGTTTTTTAATTTGAATCGAAAAAGAAGTTTAAACCCAACCCAGTGCTTCATCAAGTCATCAGTCTTCAATTATATCCATTCATTTAACACTCAGTCTGAGGTACATGATGCTCATTTTAATCTAGGGCACATTGTATATATTATGTGATTAAAAAAACAGCGAGTGCTTTCAAAACTTTCTTACTTGGCGTTCTTTTGAAATGAACACAATTATGTTAATTATGGTATTTTACTGACAGCGTTGCACAAACATGTGGGGTTTTAACATTAATATCGCTAGCACAGATCACCAGGCTAGTGAGTGTAGTTCATTTATACAGATACTTTAGAGTCTGTCTGCACTGAAGTTCACATTGACTTAAAAAGTTTGGGTAACGTGTTGTTTTGCTGCTGTTTAACGAAGTGATAATGAAGAATCACTGGGAGTCATCTGTGGGTCCGACATCTGAACTCCAATGTGCAACGAGTCTCAGTTATACAGATGCTTTGGAGTTATGCTAATGTGAAAACATTAATGATTTGTTATAAAACTCTCAGGAGGCAAATTAGGCCGCCACAGTCTAGGTAATTAATGGAAACAGTCCAGCTGTAAGTACAGGAAACTGTGCATGTGCTTGTTTACTTCATTAAGATATTGTCGACATATTGTAATATTTTCAGCTCAATATTTTGCAAAAGTGTAGAGTTTCAACACGGTTAAGAAGAAGAGAATTCACGCACAGCATAAACCTCCAGAAACCAGAGAAATCTAGAGGAAAACATAGGTTGGTTGTATTTTTTTTTTTTTTTTTTTAAGAAGTGAGAAAATTGTGACCCCCAAATCTTTTGACCAGACCACCCAGCCCTAATTTAATCTAACAAGTAACTAAATCTATCAAACAAAAGTAGAGTGGAATCTAAATGCAGTACTGGGGTAAAAGCACATAGTTATATCCCACCATTGGTTGAAATTGAGTTAATACAGTGCAAAAATTATTTCTTAAACCTCCTATCTTTCCGAAATTTCTTAATGTTTACATTTTCTGTACTATTCCTGTCTAATGATGGCTCAACTCAGGAATTAACCCCCATGCAGTGACCCATTTCTGCCACTTTCTCCCAGAAATCCTGTCATCTCCCTCTTACAGATTTAGTCTAACAAGCAAAAGTAATTGAAGACAAACCAGCGGGATTAAATAACATCCTAAGGGTCGCTATCCATCCCTTCTTATTGTTCATTTCCATTGCAGTCCGAAAGAGAAAAACAACATTAGAACCCAAGTCATAGCTGACAAATAATTACAATGTTGTGTTAAATTGGGTCAGGCAGCATAGAAAGCTGTTATCTGCCAGAGCACAAGTATGATAGGAGATGTGCATGTGCAGCAGACATACTGTAAGACACCATTAAGTGTCAGTGCAGACGACCAATTAGTGACCTGTTTTCCCACCCAAATCTTAGTGATGGAATTTATATAACCAATCCAGAACAGCACAAACTTGCATTTTGCCATGAACAAAAGTTTGTGTGTCAACAAAAAATGATCACTGAAGAGTCACTTTTGCAGCTCATTTGCGTTTGCTTATGGCCCAAAATTAATGACCTGTTTCTACCCTTGCACTGACATGTTCTAACCGTGTCTGTGTGTTTTTCAACTCCCCGCCAATTAAATGACAGTCAGGGCTCAGAAAGCTCTTATTTAACTTTCTGGTTGTCTCTGGGAGAGTTGGCATGCATTCCATCAAAGCTCCTCCTCAAGTTAAAGATGGAGGTGTAGCTGTGAGAAAGAATCCTCTCAGCACCTGCTCGGCTTGAATTTCCAAGACCTGTTGTACAATGGAGGTGACAAGCGTGCAGATTGTGATACTGAGGGATAATAGGCAGGAGTCAGGAAGTGAAAGAAATGTAAAGCGTAATGAGATCTAGCAGATCAAACAGCATGAAGGAAACCTGCAAAGCAACTGCACGGCTTTGACATTCTGGACAAAAATAATAGAAAAAAATGTGTAGAGTACAACAGTGAGATGTATAAATAATATGTAAAACAAGCTGGGCATGTGTAGTTTTGAAGCTGTATATGCTTATGATGGGACAGATGGGTCTTTGTCCTCTGCCAGCCTCTGCGTCAGTGATGTGTTTCTGCAGAGACACATTCACAGGCAAAGCTCATATCAACTGCTAAGTAGGAGGCATCACCCACACACTCAGCCATATGGGAGCAGCCATGTCCCAAGTCCTGGTTGGGAAAAAACAAAAAAAGACAACCGCACACGCAACGGAGCAAAGCACGACTCGCGCGATCACATCCACAGATATCAAGATGCCGAATGAGTGTGATCTCATTTTAAATGGAGAATGACTCCTAAGCGGGATTTTAGCTGCAGTTTTCTATATCAGAGCTGTTGACGCGGTGAAAAGAGACTGAAATGTTCCCAATCTCATGGTGCTAAAAATTGTAAGGCTTTGAGTTTAAAATTTTAAGACTTCAATAGAATTTGCTTCTCAGTTTGTGAGACGGTGAGTAAGGCTGTACCGCCTGCTGGTTTACCTCCAAATCTGGCAAAGACACGAAGGAACAAAGACGACACTGCAGCAGCTTGAGAGCAAGACTGACAATATAAATAGTGAGGTCAGAGAGAAAAAGATACAATACCATATTTGTCCTGTTGAGTATTGACTTCTGGCCGCACTTAAAAGTGAGAGTATACACTGAATTAAATCAGCTGAGTCACAGCCACGGGGGGTTATATCTGGTAATTTAAGAATTATGTGACTGAATTTCCCTTCATTTGGATGATTGGCTTCCTCTAAGGCCTCACTGATCTCCTCTGTTATATAAACAGTGACTGAACAGGTTCAACGGGAGGAAAACAGTCACTGCAGTTCTCTAAAACTCTTTGGCCTTTGGTGTTTTCTTGCCTGCAGCTTTTCTGCTGAAGTGTAGGATGAGTGGTGCTCAGCAACCTGTTATAAGTTATAGCACCACTATATGAGAGGCTGACTACCATAAAGTGCACAGGTGGAGAATGTGGAAGATTTAATGGTTGAGTTAGTAAAGACCCTCAACAAAATAATATATTTAATAAGCACAAACACATTGCCAGTTTAATTCTCATGTTGTTACTGTCAACTCTATTTAAATGGCAGTAGCCTCTCTGATGGGACCCACTGGTTTGTTTCTTTGAGGCTTTGCCATATTACTGTTCGGAATCAGGTGCTCAGTTTTTTGGTGGAGCTGGGAAAGAGCAACAGCCTAGAAATGACGACCACATAGCGGCACATCGCACGGTAGGAGCCCATCATTGGTCTGACAAAGTATGTCGGACCAATCAAAACGCTCTGTCTGTGTAGCGAGTCGTTGGGGTGGGCTTTGCACGATGACGACAG
>JAQQZY010139810.1:0-36086 GCA_030068375.1 Ostorhinchus rueppellii
TACCCGGAGAAAACCCACGCAGACACGGGGAGAACATGCAAACTCCACACAGAAAGGCCCCAAGGATCGCCCGGGAACCCCAAGGCGACACGGTGGTGCAGTGGTTAGCACACAGCCTCACAGCAAGAAGGACCCGGGTTTCCAAAATTTAGTTACACCTATTCTGGGTCACTTATAATGTATAAACCCAGTTTGGTATTAATTCAACATATAGTTTTGTTGCTACAGACATTTGAAATTTTGCCCATTAAAAGTAAATGGGGAAAAAAAGAAAAGTTAAATTCATTTAAAAAAAATTTAACTTTCACCTATTGTTCCCAAAATGTAGCCACATATATTCTACATCACTGGAAATCTACAAACCTAATTTGGTATGAATTTAACCAATAGTTTTGCTGCTACAGACATGTGAAATTTTGCCCATTATAAGTAAATGAGGAAAAAAAGATTTTAAAAATTCATAATCGATTTGAACTTTGACCAACTTTTGTCAAAATGTAATCAGATCTATTCTGGGTCACTTGCAATCTAGACACCGAATTTGGTATGAATTCAATCAATAGTTTTGCAGCTAGAGTGTTAACAATTTAACAAACCAAAACAAACAAACCAAATCAAAACCAATCCCCCTTGCTTCCCCTTCAGGGGGCGGGGCAATAAGATAAGATAAGATGGTGTATTACAGGGAAGTTACTGGAACTGTTATAAAGTCTGAAGCTATATACACATTAGGTACTATGTACACAAAGTTGTTTTTTATTTATAGATTCAGTCTTACTTTACAAACAAATTTGCAAGAGTTTATGCTGAAAAATATTCATTCAACATTTTAATCTTCAGAAGACGAGAGATGCTCTGAACAAATCCCTATTTTTTACTGTTCCAACTTTCTTTTTTCTTCCAATAACAACAAACTCATCATCATAGCTGTGTCCTTTTGGCACTGAAAACATTGTGACGTACTTATATTTGTGGAACTTTAACAGGACTTCTATCAATGTTAAATAACCAGCACATATGTGATACCATTTAAATGTGATGTCATTATGTAATGAGTAGATGTTGCTGCTGTTCTAGATTCTGGTTAGCAGTGCAGGATCTGAAGAGGCGACCACTGCAGGAAGTGTCCTCCAGGGCGCAAGAGATCTGGCAAGAATTTCTGGCTGAGGGGGCACCGAGCTCCATCAATCTGGACTCTCACAGCTACGAGCGCACCAGCCAGAACCTCAAAGACCCTGGCCGATACAGCTTTGAGGACGCTCAGGTGGGGAGTTTTTTCTCTCTCCCTGTTCAAGCATGCACACACAAACGTGGTTATATATAGCACCAACCAAAACGTCCAGACTGGAGCTTCAAAAATATTAATCAAATATCTTTCTCCCCATTAAATCACCCTTTTGTTACAGGCTACATTTGGTGAAAATGATGTGTCGTTTAAGCTAAAACATCTCCTGTTGACAGCCAACACACACAACCATTTATTTTCCTCCTCATCCGCTTGCCCACAGAAGCGCTGAACCCGTCCACCCCACTCATGTTACACAAGTGAATGAATGAGAGGGCAAGAAAAGAGAGAGAGAGAGAGAGAGAGAGAGAGGTGGAGGGGGAGAAGAATGACAGAGTGTGTTTGTGCCAGGGCCTAATGAGCCGAGTAATACCATGAATAGGTTGTTCGCTCGGTTCACCATGGATTCCTCTGGTTCAAAGTGGGTTGCTGATGTGTGACGTGGAACCCTATCTCACTGGCAGGACATTACTCAGCTCTGTCTCGCAGGACTTCATGCCAACACACTCGTTTTGCAGCGCTCTCTGCAAATCACACATGCATGGATTGCATTAGCATAATCAGGCCACCCATTATATAGCTACACTTTTATTTATTTATTTTTTGTAATTGTCTTTCTCTTTTCTAATTTGTCCCACCCAGGATAACACACACACACACACACACACACACACACACACACACACACACACACACACACACTCAACGGTCTTTCTTTCTGTTACAGGAGCACATATTCAAGCTAATGAAAAGTGACAGCTATGCACGTTTTTTGAGGTCCAACACCTACCAAGACCTGTTGTTAGCCCGAAAAAAGGTGAGCTGCATGCCCTGAAGCTGGAGCTACTTGAACTCTAACAGCCCCACAGAATGCACTCCATCAGCACAATGAAGCTGTCATACTCATCACCACTCGTAACACAATTAAAGTTCATTAAAATGCATCAGAGGAAATTAGAATTAAAGCTATGCTTCAAAGAAGGCCTAGCTCTGTTTGCAGTTGAGGCAAAAAATGGTACACTATTTGAGAAGTGACAGCATATACTGTAGAAATTAAAATAACTATTGTACAGAAGAGTCATTAAATGCAACAGTAGATGTGGGATGCATGAAGGATGTCGGGAAAGCGTCAGATTGGCCAGCAGATGTTGATGAAGGTAGAAAACAGCACTTTTTCCATCCTGCAGCTGTTCCTTGTTTGTTTGTTTTTTTCCTGCAGGGGATAAACATATCTGATTCAAGTGCAAAATAACACGTTAATTTGTGTATTTTAAGTATTTCTTCTTTTATCCTGTCCAGCAAAATACAAATTCCAAAACTAAAAATAGTCTTTAAATATATAGAACTGTGCAAAAGTCTTAAGCAGCCTTTAGTTTTGTTGTTTTTGCAGGGTTGAAATGAGTGTGTGTCTTTATTTCTAATAAGAAATAGGCAGATAAAATGTGCATAGTATTGAAACACTCCTCCATTTGGATTCAGTAAATCTTCAGCTGTCATGGGTTGACTGTGTGGACATGTTCTTAAATAATCATATGTTATATCACTCACCTTCATAATGTCCCAGAGGGGTGTTTTATCCTGTTCTCTGTCCAGATCATCCTATATAGCTTCAACAATATCCATAATTTTTTTTTAAATGCAGTTTTGTCATAATACTGTTTACATATTTTCAGTATATCCCATATTACAAAAACTGAATCTGCACTCATGGTCTTGCTCAAACAACAAACCATTTGATGACCTAAGACTTTTGCACTTTTGTATTTATCTATAAAGGTTCATCTGTACTGTACATGCACATCAGATGAACAAATACGCTAGTTCAGCTGTACAAACTATTGTGCACGTGGAAGTTTCAAGAAAGTCAGGTTAAAGTTGTGACGTGTTTACAGACCTCAAAGTTTGATCCAATCATTTGTTAGCTTTTAATTATGAGTGGCATTCAGAAATCTGACGCAGCACCTGAGCTTTCAAAACAATGCCAAACTCCAAAAAGGCAGTATGAGCGCCACTGTGCTCAAACTCTGCTACAAATAAACCACTAAATTATTTAAAAGGAACAGCCTCAACAATCATGACATCATATGCCAAACACAGACAAAAAAAGAACAATGGTCACACACACTCTTGAAGTATTGGACATATGCACCTACAGTGGGATATTTGTATAAGGGCTCTGATGGATGCAGTCTACTCAGTGCAGTTGTGTAGCTGGGATGTTGGTTTTATTTATATACCACTTGTCTGCCTCCTGTAGCCTGTCAAACTAACTTTCCACAGAGAAGCAAACATCCCTCCCCCTTTAGCTGTTACTGTGTAATATGGAGCTTTTCAGCAAATCACAGCTGCCTCTGTTCATGCTAGCCTTTCTGCCTCTTCCGGTTTGGACACCGCCCCCCTACCCCCTACCCCCTACCCCCCCTCCTGCTGGCCTGTCACTGATCTCACCCCATTACCCTTATACCTCCCACATTGTCCTTGACTTTCATTTTTGCTACGCTTGGCCCCCTTTATCCCACTAACAACACCACTCCCGACATCATCAACACCCGTACCTGACCCAAACACTCACCCTGCTTCCCCCCTTCCACAACAGCAGCCAGCAGACACTGAACAGGGCCGCCGCACCTCCCTGGAGAAGTTCACCCGCAGTGTGGTAAGTCATTTAGAGCTGGGGCTGTTCATATCACAAACCACACTGGCTGGCTCACTATCAGTGTATCAGCTTTTGCAGTTATTACCATATTACACTCTTTAATGGCTTTGTGTGTGTTTGTGAATAAGAATACACGCTACTCATGTGCAAGGTTGCAACCAAGCTTTTAATAGAAATTCTCTGTGACATACAAAGTACTCTGAATAATTTCTTTGTCCTTTAATTGACTTTCCAGGGGAAGTCGTTAACAGGCAAGCGCCTGACAGGCCTGATGCAGTCATCCTGACATCGCCTGTGCTGGAGGGGCACAGCCAAACCCTGTTGGCGGGGTGACCGCCACGCAGGGGCCGGGACAGGGACAGTGGATCTGAGCCGGACAGGGCTACTGTGGAGGCTCTCAGACAGCGCTCCGAGGACTGCTGCCATACTGGTAGCGTAGCACCGGGCCTGCCGGGGTTAATGGTCCAAAAAAGAACCACTGGAGATACGACCGTGCTGACAACGGGACCTCAGCCAACACACCACATGGCATGCAGCGTACAGTACAAGCACATCCAGACCAGGGCTGCTCCATCACTTTGTTGGCAAACTGGTTCTTAGGCTTTTTGTCGACAAAGCCGATTGGTTTATATAGTTTTAAGTTTCTTTTATACACTGTGTTTAACCTTATAAGCATATCTCAGATATTACTACAGTATTATTTGTTAAATTCTAGTTATAAAATCAATGTGGCACAACTCCTGTATTTGCATTTACATTTGGTTTCATGGTCTTAAAAAAGCCAGTTATGTCCTAATTTAGATTAAATACAGTGTCAGAGGCACATCGGCACACACACATCTACTTTATCACACAAAGCAGCCAGCAATAATGACAACAGGAGACCACTTTTTGGTTTTTAAAGAAATACTGTATATCCAACCTCTTTTTATATCCTTGAAATTTCTATTATAGCCTATCTGTTTCTTATAAAGCACATGATATGTCAAATCACTAGTGATCATAATTTTAGCAGTAAGACGTTACTGTTTTTCCCATCAGTTGGAAGTAACACAGTCGACTACATTAATTTTTTCCATGCTTCATTACATTCCAAAATCTGGCATAAGGGCTTAATGTTGCATTCACACTGCAATATTGCATGTACCATTGAAATGTCTTTATGGAAAATTAATTTCTTGTTCTTACAACAGTGCTTTGTAATGAGACTGGTTGTACAGAAGGCTGGGTGACAGAAACTGAAATATAAATCTGCTCTTGTAGTGTTCCAAACGGTCCACTGCTTCCACGATTTCCTGTCTTGAAGTTTTCGAGCTGCGCCGTCGAATGAATCCATTTCTCTCTGTGCGGTTAAATGAAAAGCTTAAAAACACTGAAGCACAGTGGCTGGGGTTCTGCATTAGTTAGACTTGTAGAGTGCACCCCCACATGGGAAATGGTGTTCTCTTTTTCAAGTTCCAGTGCCATGGGTCCGTCTAATGGTTAAACCACAGGACCAGTAACAGTGTTCCAAGACTGTATTAGCGCTTAATCTAGAGGAGGATCATCACCCTGATGTCAAACTCGCTCTTCTCCAAGTCGTGGACACATACAAGGCCTGCTGCCCAATACGGGATATTCTTTTTTTTTTTTTGTCTGTGTGTTTACTTTGTTTTTGCTTTTCTACAGCATGAATAACTCATCCTAATTCTTCTCAAAACCATACAACTCAACCATACCTGTATGCCATGACTCCATCGTATTACTATCATGTGCTTTAATAACTTTTAAGAAAGATGTGCATGTTGTTGGACAGTGATGGTGGGTCAGTTTCGGGGGAGATGGTTTAAAGCTCCTGTACTCTCCAAAGACAGCATGTAGACAGGGAAAAGCCCTCCCCCCTACCCATCCTTAACCACTGGAGTAACAATCTTCAGTGGATGGACATGTACTGGGAACAAAACTGGACGCGTCCTGAGTGCCACAATGAACATTTGAGGCCTGTGTGCTGCACTGTGGCCTCAGCCTTCTTCTACAGATATAAACCACTTGGACTGAGGAGATGATAGTCTCACAGCTCCCCCATGAGGCCAGTGACTGCTACGGTGACAGACTACACTGCTGAATGAATCATCTGTTGTTTTCTATTTGCTTTGTTGCAATGCACTGTACAGGTCATATAAATAATTATCATTGTTATCATAAACCAATAACCTCTTCAATATAAGGTAGAGAAAGATGTTTAAATCGAGTCGATGTACCAAATGTTATCCTCCGCACAAACACAATGACACTACAGTATGTACAGAGTGCATTGTAGATGTAAATTGGCTAAATTTCATTATCCAAAAGCACATTTTATGATATGGGCACATTACTATGCATGTAACATATTCAGGGCATTTTGTGCTTTTAGTTTCTCAATCAGCAAGATAACTACTGGCACTCAAAAACACTCAAGCACCTGCTATCTATTCATAAGTACCAAATAATAAAAGCTCTGGACCTGTCTGCTCTGTGACATGTTTTTTATGTTTACTCTGTTATTAAAAAAACCAAGATTGTCATCGCTTTTGGCTGATATTCACCACTACAAAAGCTGCATATCAAACACTACAAGACCTAACTCTTCCCTGCATGATCACTACATTCATATCACACAGAGGTCATATAATTGCGACAGGAAGTCTTTCTCAGCCTCTATAAAGGTTTCTGTGGCTCAAGAGGAAATACAACAATATACAGAAAAAGGCGTTCTTAGCAGACAATGAATAAATTCTAGCCAATAGTGACATTTCTACGACATACCAAATATACTATTGTCAGTTTGAGTATTTGTATGCATACCTTTACAATGTTACAAGTTTTCAGACCTTGAATAATGCAAAAAAAAAAAAAAAAGATGTATTTTTTTTTAACAATACAATAGTCATATTTTAACTTCGGGAGAGTTCAGAAATCAATATTTGCTAGAAAGACCCTGACTTTCATGCATCTTGGCATACTTTCCTCCAGTCTTTCACGTTGCTTGTTTTGTATTTTATGCCATTCTTGGTGCAAAAAAGTGCAATGGTTGACCTTGATCACATTCCAAAAGTTTTCAGAAGGGTTCAGGAGTTTTTTCAGAGCTGCACACCTGAAAGTGTTCCTTACATGTTAGTGTGTTGGAGTGATATTTTTTAGCCAAAAAAAAAACACCTTTGGGTTGCATCATGGAGCTGTATGATTTATCACTTTTTACAGCTTTAACAAATCAGATGTAAATCTCTGTTTCTCTGCTTCTGATGCTTTATTTTCTAACCCTCTCTTGAGCGCAGTAATTTCATGTTAAGTGTAACGCTAAATCTCTGGGATGCTCTTCAACGCTTCCCCTGGAGAAAGATAATAGGCTTAGATTATACACTGAGCAAATAGGCTGTGTAAGGATAAATAAGAGGAGATCAGCACTGGATAAATAATAAATGAACAAAACCTTTACTTGTGAGGGAGCCTTCTGTGATTTGGCCTCACATTTTCTTCAGAGAATCCCCGAGTCTCTTCTCCTCTTGCAGTGATTCACAACAGGTACTTTAATGAAATTCTTCCAATTAAAAGTTTCTCTTTTCTGAGGAGAAAGTGTCCCAACTCATGACCTTATTTCTTGTTCACATTGTAATCAAGAGATTTGACACACTTAACCCATTTCCTTGTTCTTTCTTACACTCCAAACTTTTCTTAAAGACACCTGCAGTTAACGCAACACCAGGTCACCTATATTTCTCTCATTTTCCATCCGACTGTCCGGCTCCTGGACTTCAGACTTGGGATTTGTCAAGCGGCACTGACCGATCAATATCCCAATTTAAAGTCCTGAGCTTCCACTGCTATTACAAACTCAAGTGGGATTTTTTCTCTTGTGCTCATGGGAGTCGAAGGGTCGCCCCAACCTACTCATCATGTCTAGGAGATTTCTGCTCGGGCAATGAATTGAACACATCCACTCCTCTTTTTATTATTTTTCCTTTATTTTCTCAGAACAATAAAAATAGTTTAACAAACAAAGACTTCATTCTCTTCATTTCAACTTCTATGTACAGCTGAAGATGAAACAAACGCCCAGTCGTGTCCATTTCATCTCCTCTTGGCTCCATTCCCACCCAGATTCTCCCTCTCTACCCCTGGCAGGCTTGACAAGAGAGTACCAGGGCCTATTGCTGTGTCTTTGACGAGGTATACAGGCTATTCGATGATTGGTGACACGTAAGTCTAAGCAGACACACTGACTTTTGCATTCCTTTGTTCAGATTTGCACCACACTAGGCCTGTTCATATACGGTAACATTTAGCAGGTTATGATGACACATGCTTTCACTTACTGGCATGACTTTGGAAGTAAAGAGACACAATGACCCATTTCACTGTGGAAACACCACGGAACTGACACAGAGAAGACAAGATTATTGATAAGTTTCCGATCCATTCTTTGTCTAGAATAGACGAACGGCTGTGTGGAGGGTCCCTGAGGGAAGTGAAGACAGATGGTTTGAATGCACAAGCACTTATGCAAGTCATAACAGACACAGGATTAATGGTTCTCTTCAAAAACGGAGCGGCTATTATTACATTGCAGTGATACTGAATAATCACATGGAGGGACACAGACCTCTTACCCAGTATGTGCAACCTATGGACTGTAAAAGGCTTTTTGATGCAGTTCTTCAAGAACTTTCTAAATGTCATAAAGCAATTAGGCCCTCTAAAGCACTCAACGGAAATGTCACAATAACTTGGATTTACAGTTTACATCTGAGCAGACATGTCTCTAGTAATGATACTGTTCTCTAATGCTTCTGAGATGAGTCCCACCGTAGTACAATATGCTGAGACCGTCAGTTTCAGAAAAAGTGGAGAGGTTTTATATGGCGAGTGTGATACCAGGTAACTCAGCTGGAAACAGACAAAGCTGAAGCTTCTTATTGCAATGTTTTCCTATAGCATGAGACTGCAGCATCCCAAATCCCTTCTGGGGGTTGATTATAATGGGATCTTAGTGTGGCTTTAATGTTCCTCTTTGCCAACTGGATACAATCACATGAATTAGGGCTGAGTGGCTGACAATCAACAGCAGAAGAAATGAAAGAATGCCTGAGTAGTTGTGGCTATTGTGCACCTGATCAGGACAGAGGTATCAATACAGTCTGCAGAAAACCAAAAATCAAAGTAATTGAAACTGTTCAAAAACACGGAAATATCATACAACAGAGAAAGGATGCAACCAAATGAGCTAAATTACTGCAAGCCATTTGAGGCAGAATGAAATCAGAGATCGAGGAAACAGACAGAGACAAAAGCAGAAAGATAAAACCTTTAGCGTCCATGTCAGGGTATTAATACAGTAGTCCAGAGGTCTGCATGTAATAGTGGTGGATCTGAGCACCATCTCTATGGCTGGGGTCGGGGGGGGTCACCGGTCCAATCAGGTTGGAGGGTCATGGCTGTCAGAGCTGGTTTCCAGTGCAGAGCGGCAGGCTGGCACAGTGATGAGGATAATGACGTCTTAGTGTCACATCGGATCACACAGCAGACACACAGTCACAGAGCAGGAGTGGGCAGGCTGGGCCGCTGGGGCCCAAATGCACCCGTTGGGCACAAACAGTCCAAAGGCCTGGCCTTTAGTGTTCCCATAGTTCAGTGGAGCTCCAGCACAGTGCACAAAGGATGAAAAAAAGCTGGATCTACTCACATATCAAATGTTCAGAAGTGATCGATACATAGCGTCAAGGGAGCAGTTGCTTCAATTAAGCCACATGGCTTTTAGAAGTGGTGGATGCCTATTCATCCATTCAGTCAGTTATTTTAAGCCCAAATCAGGAGGGACGTGAGACCTCATTAGTTTTTGAGGGTTAAATCCTCTTCTTCAATGGTCATCCCCCGGCTGGGCTACATGCCAATGTGCTGAGTGCTCCTGTGTAACACACACAATATACACAGGTTTGAAACAGGCTTAGAATGAATGAAACCAAGACTAAACCTAGCAGGAAAAACCTAAGTCAGTCACTAAAATAAGAACATCAGGTAGCACAAGGAAACAGACAAGAAATATGAGCTAAAATGAAATGGAACTGTAAATGAAATGATTTTGGTTTCCCCCTGATGTCAGTGGTGTACAGAAATAAAATGGTATTACACAAACAGGACCTTTAACAATACAATTATCTGATGTACATGATGTGATACAGAACCTTTTTCAACTTCTATGGTTTAAGGCTTTCCTAATAAAAATGAGAAACAAACTACAACAACTTGCCAAAATAAAAGACTATGGGAAAATACAACCCTAGATCCAAAACTCAAATGCATCACTAATAAAAGTCTGTAAATTGTTATATTTTTCAGATCAATTTGTCAGGCTTAAAAAGGGCAGGTAATGTTATTTATAAAGGAAAACACTCTAAATGAGTGACAGGTGAAAAAAAACACACAGCCTGATCAAATTACCACCAGCATGCACCACTTCTAAAGTGTTGTAACATGCCAGTTAAAATAACACAATGCTACTCATTAACAGTCTGAACAGCCACTTCTTTGCTCATCTGTTTACTCCACTTTCTTACATTTCTAAAGAAGACAACAACCCTTGCTGCTTACCTTCCAGTGCCCCATATTTGTGAAGACTATTTATAGGCTCCTTCATCTCCAAACGTTTCCAGAGGCCCACGTTCATCTTTGTTATCATTGGTTCCTTCATTTTCATACAAGTTTAATCCAGAGTTAGAGCAGAAAAAGAGACCTTCAAAATCAAACTGGCTACTGGTTCACAAACATCCAGTAGCTCGTGTACGGGTCTTCAGTGACATTCAGTTATCTTCCAAATGCATCAATCATGTCTTTTAAAATGTCAAAACGTTCCAATTTCTCCAGTGTTTTTTGTTCTTAACTTACATAATCCTTCTGCTCCAGTGAGGGGAAAAACACACCAAAAAACATCTTCCGTTTGCATGAAGACCGAGTCACTTGTCAACAAACACTGACAGTTGTTCATTGCCTTAAAAGTTAATATATATATATATATTTATATATAAAAAGGGTGTTCATAAATTATTCAACAATGTTCAGTAGATAAAATACCACTTGCATTTCTGTCCTGAAATGATCACTTTGTGCTTTCTGCAAACAAAAAAACATTGAAAAAAGAAGCAGCAGATTTTTGCCAGAGGTTAATCCATATTTTTTTAAAAAATCGTCTTTTTTATTTGAAAAGGTACTCTCTATCTGTGTCGGTTAGGTATCCCGTTGCTGTTTGCGGCGGGTTCCTCTAGCTCGTCGTCCTCGAAGCCATGAAAGGTGGATGTGTCGCTCTCTGAGGTGGTGCCGAACAGCTCCTCAGCTCCAGTAAAAGTCCCATCCTCCTTCTCTTCTCCACGCTCAGCTGGCAGACAGAGCATGATCACACCCCAAAATATTAAATAGCAAGGACAAAAAGTTCCATTTTCCCATCAAATAATGAGCAGTGAACATACACAAGAGGAAATGTATGTAATGTAGTATTAATTTTTAGCGTACATGAACTCACTTGTGCATTGGCAGGCTGAGCAGGGAGGCCCGGATTTACCCGTTTTCTTGTTAGAACCCTGGCATTTATTACAGTAGTTGTTGGGAATGCTGGTCCCACCTGGACCTTTTGGACCTATAAAAAAGAAAAAAGGACAAACCAAAAGTTAAGATGGACAGGCTGGGGATTAATGTGACCACCAGAGTAGGAAGTGAGTCAGTCTGCCTCCTCTGCTGTTGAATACTAACCAACCACAGGGGGATTTGGACCAACGTGTAGACACATTACTGTCGGGCACATCTCTAATCTAAAAGACATTAGCTAAAAATTACAGTATTTCTCCTGCACTGATGAGTTTTATTATGAAGCTCGAAAAAAAAAAAAAGTAATAAAAATAATACTGTTATTTTATGTATTGTTTTTTTCTTTCTTTTTCCCCCTCTTCATCTGGTGGGATGATTATTTTAGTGAGGTTATAATTAATCGTGTACATGCAGCTTAAAATAATGTTAGGAGGTTGAAATATTGGAATATATTATTTAGAGCAGGGGTGTCAGTCATTTTCTTTCAGGGGTCACATTCAGCCCAGTTTGATCTCCAGTGGGCTGGACCAGTTAAATAATAATAGCCTATAAATAATGACAACTCCCACTTTTTTAATGTAACAAATAACATGAAATTATAAAAACATTTACATTTTACAAACTACCCAAACAAAAAAGATGTGAATAACCTGAAAAAACTGACATTTCAGAAGAAAAATAATGAGAAAAAATAATTATAAGACGAAACTTTGCTTAATATTATGCCTCAACTTATGAGTCATACATGTGCATTATAGATCAAATCTACCAAGGCATAAAACAGGTAGAATATTGCTAAAATTGCATTGATTTTTCTTTAGACATTTCAGTTTGTTCATATTTTTTCAGGTTATTGATGTTTCATTATTAAAGGATATCAGGTTTTAAGGTTACATTAAGAGAAAAAAATTGGTGTTACCATTATTTATGTGTATAATGTCCTGTTTTTTCACATTAAACCAAGAAGAAAATTTGGAGTTCTTATTTCTAGGTTATTATGCTGTTATTATGGAGTTCGATGCCCTTGACTGTTAATATCTCTGCACTTTGCTAATTCATCCCGCGGGCCAGATTGGACCCTTTGGCGGGCCGGTTTTGGCCCCCGGGCCGCACGTTTGACACCTGTGATTTAGAGGAAGGCGGTGGGATTAAATGTCTACTTCACACTCCTTTTCAGATGTGTAAATAACACTAAAATTGTATTATCTATAATAGTATCATTTTTTTTTTGTTGTCTTATGTTGGTAATTTGCTTCAGGCTTTTGCTTTTGTTGGTGGCTGTATTCATTCATAAATCCATAAAGTTGCTTGGTTATGCTATATTTGTTAAGTTTACTGTTTGTTAGGATGCTGCTCAGACTAACTTATGACAGTTCTGACCTTGTTTGACAACGAAAACCATCTTTTTTTCAGGTTTCGACGACACAAACCAAAAGAAAGCGGAGTTTATTTATGGTTTTTCGGCTGTTTTCTGTTTAAACTAGCAGACCTGTAATATAAATTACCACTTAACATACTGCAAGTTACCACTATTATTTAGTCTGAATATTAGAATATTTCTATGAAGGGGAAAACTTGATTGTATACCACAGATGTGTCCAAACAAAAGACAAAAAAAGAAAAAAAAAATGGAAGTCTGAAGAAACATTTCAGACATTTCATGACAGGCAACTAACTCCCTCTAGACATGCACGCTTCATTCTAAGAACACAAAAGACCCAATAATTCCTATTTTTGTACACTAATGAAAACATAATTATGACTATTACACTCCATTTCTGCAATTACATCCTGCTAAATCCCCCTAAATCTTTAACACCGGACATTTTAAAGAGACTAATCTAATCAAACCATAAATTACTATAACATTCAGTGCAGTTCTATATTCTGGCGAGCAGAATGCAGCTCATATAAAAACCAGCTATCTTACGTCTGTGTCTGTCAGCCTGTTGTGCAGAGGGGGATCTAGAAGCCATTGAGCTTCTTTCTCCAGCTCTGTCCTCCTCTGCCAGGTGGGAATGGGTGTAGTGGTAACTTAGTCCTGCACGGTTCCTGTAGCGCTTCGCACAGACTGCAAAAACACAAAGGGTAAAAGTTTGATTAGAAAAGATCCTTCAATAGAATCGGACTGCGAAAAAAGATCTGGTCAACATGCAATGCCCATAAGTTATAAAGAACCACGGGCAGCAAATAACAAAATAGGAAGATTAATAGTTGAATATAATACGGTGAAATAAAAAGATTTGTGGCATTCTCAGAAAGGTAAATATTCTACCTCTGACTCCAAAATAGAAAAAGGAAGCTTTGCGGGGTCTGATTACAATAGTCAGTCAAATAAAGTACAAACACAGACGGCATAATAACCATGTCTCAGTTTCATGTCACCAAGGGCACTTTACAGCTTGAGAAAAGTAAGATAATAGAGGGGCTAGATCAATAATCACAGCATTTGCAACCCACCATTTTACCATCTATCAAAACAAAAAAAACAGCTAAAAAAAGAAAATCGGGATACCTGTGGTTGAAGATTTTGAGTTATGTCTTGGTTTGTATCTGTCTGAAAAAGAGAAAAGAAAAAAAGAAAAAAAAAACAAAACAAGAGAGAGTAAAGAACATGAGTGTGTGTCAGTCAGGAAGAGTCATTACAGGAGTAAAACCCAATAGCCTCTTCCTGAATTTTCCACATGCAACTTGCATGTACTGGAATACTCAACGCTACAGTGACAGCGGTACCTGTGGCTTTTTAAAAATCTATGTCAGTAGTTGTGTTACAGCGGGTTAACTTCGTGACAGCACAAGCACGGACAGGGAATATTCGATAAAACACACAAAGATGAAAGCGACTTAAGGAACACCATTACAGATTGTGGTTCGTATTAATAAAACAAGTAGTACCTATGCGCCGCAGCCCAGCAGACGTCTCTACTTACTGTCACAGACATATGGCTTGTCATCATCTAGATCCGTCCTCCTGCGGCCCGAACCCCGACCCTGAGAAACAAACCACGTTAAATCTAGTGCCGACGCTGTTCCAAGTGCAACATTAAAAACCCATCAGCTGCTGAGGTTTCGGTCGCTTACTCTTCCTTTGCCCCGATGTCTCCTCTTGGGAGTGTCCACCTCGTAGTCGTCGTCGTCGTTGAAAGCATCTTCTGCTGCATCTGCCTCCAGAACCCTCTGAGACGCAGACACGGAGAAGGAGAGTCAAGTTAATGTTGATGCTCTTATTAACCCAACTCCATCTATTCACACACTCGTACATTCTCAGTGACAGTTCGATGTTACAGTATCATGTCTAACCAACTTTATCTTTCTGGGCACTGGAATGTATTTAGTGAAATAATAGCCCAAACACAGAATTAATGAAGGTTATTATCTAACCAACCACAGCCCCTTTTTCACCACAAGAACTTTAACTTTACTTGAGATTTTTGGAAAACCTTGGCATATTTCCTTTGAAATAGTCAGGGTTAAAAAAAAAAAAAATGTTCCCTCAACACCTAACTGTCCCTGAAAAAAACTAGAGGGGTCCCTGGAATTTGTGAAGGGCTGAGAATAGTGATTGTTGGGACACATTTGTAGCATTCTGCATTTACGTTCACCTACAATGTTTAAACCAGTATGCAGCTGCAAACCTGTCTATTTCATTTTTAGAAGCATCACTTCATTTGTGTTTGGAATATCTGGAAAATGGTGCAAAAGAAGAGCAGCTATGGGAAGTGGAAGGAAGATGAGGTCCGTTTGTTGGATAGTTTTTTAAGTGTTTAAAAGTCAGCGTTTTGATCATATTCAGCTGCTACGATAGGGTTCTTACAGGTTTCTACCAGTAAAATGTAAGACTTTTTAAGACCACTTAAAACACAATGAAGACTAACGGTGGCACATGTGTTGGGCTGAATGGTCTGTGATAATTTCTCACTGGTGGCTGCAAATTAACAATAATTAGTTAATAATTTCAATATAAATTTTCAGGTTGGAATGAGTGGAACTAAGTAGACTAATGCGACTTTCTTTGTGGTTTGGACATTTTCCAGACAAATTTAAACACAATATAACAAACAAGTTTATGGCAACATAACTTCCCCCCTTGATGCCTGAATTTATTTCCAATTATGGAAAAAAAAGAAAAGTTTCACTTATGTTTTTGCTTTCAAGTAGACAGTATTTTCGTTGCATTTTGGAGCAGAAGGGGTTTGATGCGAATTTGCAACAATCGGTGTCAAGGGGTTAAGTCCTACCATATAAAATGTAATGCCTTTTAAAGACTTTTTAAAGCGTTAAAGGCTGATTTGTAAATTCAGGACTTATAAGACTTCTTTTAACACCCTGTGGGAACCCTGTACAAGTGCATTCTGATGATCTGTCTGTCCATCCTGTCCCTATATGACCATGCAGGGCAGCCAGTGGAAACCTTTCTATATGGAGTTTGTTTGTTCCCAGTGTTTGTGTGGGTTCTCTCCTGGTACTTAGCTGTCCAAAGACACACAGACATTGCCTGTGGGTGTGAATGTGAGTGTGTAGTTGTTCGTCTGTACACGTCAGACTTGTGATGAACTGGAAACACATCCAGGCTGCTTCTTCACTTATTGGCAGTGGGACTAGACTCCAACATCCCCACAACCCTCCAGAGGATTAAGTGATTCAGAAAATGAATGAATGAACGCATGACTATTCAACAGCCAAACATGAATTACCTTAAAAACATTTAAGCCTATTGTTATTCATCTGGCCTGAGAGGAAACTAAATATCTGCACCTTCTCTTAGCTTCATTTTCAGTTATACTAACCTGTGACAGGAGATTTTACCCCATAGGGGGTCTTTTTTTAATATTAAAACGGGTGATTAAGAGCCGTAATGAGCAACTGCAACTGCAGGTGGAATGCGTTGTTTTCTTTTCCGGATTTCTGCCTACTGCCTCTTTAAGCTTTGTGTTATTCCTATTTTTCTTTGTGTCATTATGTGGGTTACACTGATTATTAATACAGTGGGTTCAGTAATAAGTAGCAAATGGGAAGTCACAGTTGGAGCAGTCTACTTGTCGAAAATGCTTCTCAGTGAGATGGCAGTCAGCTAACGAGCCCTGCAGGTCAGCTGGAAAAACCTGGCAAGTTGCCTTGGCAACCAGTTGGGGCGCAATACTCCACTCTTAATGCCAGGGCCCTCCGTTGAGTGATATCATTGAGCATTTACATTTTAGATATTTGCACAGTATCCAGAAGCAGCACCACACACACACACACATACACACTGTATGTGCATCACTTGGACACACCGTCTGAACTCACCTGGATCTCCAACAGACTCTCTTCATCATTCTTGGAGTTGTTCCTCTTGTCTAAACCCTCTCCTCGCAGCAGAGCCTCCAGAGTGGTGCTCTGAGTGGGCAAAGTGTCCTTGGACATCAGACCACCATCTGCACAAAGACATAACCGGAAACATGGAATGAATCATCAAAATACAAGCTCAGGATTCATACTTTAGGGGCATACATGCAAATATCTATTGTTTGCTTCAGATAAAGGAATAAAAAAGAAGAGAAACTATAGCTTACAATTACTACATCAGAGTAATGTAAACTGTTGCAGCAGTATGTTGCAATTCTCTATGATGAGCTGTTTTCCTCCTGCAGTCCTGTCAAAGTGCTGTAATTGTGATTATAACCATCAGTGCTACAATCTATGACCTCTGTGAGCAGCTTCTCTTTCATTTACTTGCTCCGATAAAAGCATGTGGCAAATTGCTGGAGCATTTGTTTGTTAATGTCTGTCATCTTTTTTCTTTTTTTCCTCATCAGTAACAGGCTGTGTCATCACAACTATTTTCCCGACACCATATGACTGAAGAAGAATGCATTGTCACTGGTGAGCTCTTAGTAAAGCTGGAATGTAGCAATATTACGTTGACTCCATCCACAGGAATCTCTGAGGTATAACGTAGCTAAGTGGCTTATTGCTGTAACTTGAACACATCATGCAGATATCTCCTCCTACGGTGAGCTAAAGATCTAAACAAACAGTGTAGGAGGCAAGCAGGTTGAGCAGACAAAGCAGAACAAACAAAAGCGTTGACAGTCAGTCGGATCCACACAATCTCCTCTCCACAGAGAGCTTCATGATCATCCAGTTGCTTTGTGGATGTTTGAAAAGAGGACACACTTCAAAGCCCCCTGACTCCTGCTTTCTCTCAGCCTCTTCATCTCACCACTGCGCCCACTGGAAAGACTTTTTCAGAATATTGAACATGAACTGCTGAGGCAACAGAGGACTGCAAAGGTAAGAGGCAGATACAAGAGGTAGGCGTGAGAAGCAGTTACAGCACGCTTCTGTAAAGTGGGCCTCTCCACCGTACAACGGCAGCCCCTCACCATTGTGTCTGCACACGTTGACTTTCAACTCTCCGCGACGAGACAGACCCCCCCCCCCTCCTAGTCCTCCTACCCCATCCCATCCCTCCCTCCCAACCCATGGGAGCTGGGGGGCTAAAAATAGAGCCAGCAGCAGCCTGCAGCAGGGAGCTGATTCTGCATGCAACCCCAGTCTCTAGCACACCATCAGCTAGACAGCCAGCCAGGGCGGATATACAGCCAGCCAGTCAGCCAGCCAGTCAGCTAGCTTGCAGGACTCTGGCTGCTGCCGTGTGCTTGCCACCTCTGGACAGCTGTGCAACATGCTCTGTATGAGGGACGCCAGGTTAAATCAGGTTATGTTTCCCCTGTGCTGAGTGCTTGCAGACAGGCCAGACAATCCACCGTTGTTGGAGAAGGGAAAGGACAGCAGGGTGGTGGCAGTGGTGAGGTCTTAGCGAGCATGAGCTCAGTGGAAAACAATAGGCTACAATGGGATGTGTTTGGGAAACAAAGGCTTGGTTCAGACTATATCTCCCCATCTCTCCTCCTTTCTGGGCTCTCTTGCAGTTTGTGGATTTCTAAATGTTTCAAACATTTGCTCCTCTAACATGCAATGTAGAAATTAAATTTGAACTAAGAGAGATATTTTAAAAACAATTTCCCACAGTCCTTTATTAGAGCTATTGGTGAGTGAAAGCTGCGACATCATGTTTCTGTGTGAGATTTCCTCTTTTGTGTACTTCATTCCTTAGGATAGAGTAACATCCCACTGGGTATGCAAGCCTTGGGCACAAAACAGACCAGTTACTTGAGCTTAGGAATAGCAGCCACAAAACAAACTCACAGACAGCATGGCAGCTTATGGAGAGAGATGTTGTGATGAAATGGTTGCCAGAGACAAAGAGACAAAACCAATCAGCGAGGAGGCTGGTAAGGAGAGAAGAGGATAGAGAGGAAGGGCTAAATGTGTTGAGTGAGTAGTGAAGTTGTTTAAAGTGGCAGCCAGAGAGGCCAAACTCCATTCCATAACATTTATTAAATAGTGTCTGCAGTGGCCGAACTCCGTCTTGCTGCTCCCAGCAGTGGTAAATCTAATTACATGTTCTACTTCTCACAAAACAAGTTTACCAGCCAGGGTGAACACAGCCACATTTCATCTTCTGAAAAATGACTGGCAGCCTGTTCTGCACAGCGCAAAGACACAGAGTGATATGCTTTTACTGAGATTATTCCAGATCATCACCAGTAATCACATGAGCTGAAGGAGGTGGCAGTGAATGGGAGTGAGTGGAGGGAGAGAAGAGATGGCTGAGGAAGAGGAGGAGGAAGAGGACGTGAGAAGGGCAGAAAGCAGCAGGCAGACGGCTGGTGGTGAAGATCTTACCAAGCTGGAGACCATAGATGCCCAAACGAGGATCTGAGGTGTTGTGCAGCCGTCTCTTCTTTCTCCAGCAGCGGGCCGGGTATGTGTACATCTGCCCGGCTGCAACCCCTGCACAGAAACAGGTGTGAAAAAAACCAGCATTCAGCTTTTCATACATTTTACAATAGGGATGATATAGAAACACAAATTTGCAGTTAAAAGTGAGAGAGCGCTCTCTATCCCATCTGGTACAGCAGTTATTCTTTTTTTTTTTTTTTTTAATCTATTTTACCCCCAGTGTGCATTCAGATTAGCTCAAGTACCCTTTTAATGACCCATAAAATCCTGCTTTTAAACACTAATAATTATGTACAAGTGTCTATTGCTATGGTATTTACTTTTTATACAAATCACTTCATCATTAGTATCCTAAATCTGGCATATATTCATTATTATTTATGCTTATTTGATCTTTGAGCATGTAATGTATTAGTTTTACTCTTTTAAAGCTTTATCGGTTACTTTAATTACATTTAGATAATGTATTCTTGACTGCAACATGTTGGGTTACATGGTTTTAACAGACTCACACTGACAGTCAGCCTCAGACAAGTGGTACATGGAGTGTGCATTTACCAAAGATCAGTCTGATGGTTTTGTGATTCTGTTGGGTTGTTTTTCCTTCCAAAGAAATACACATAGCTCCTTAATATACTTTTATTAAATTTGCCTAAAAGAACATCATTGCAGCTGTAGAAGCATCCCTTGGGGTACAAATACTACTGTTTATTATAGGATATGAAAAGATTTTCACATATTCAGTGCTTATATGGAGTCTTTTTCTTTGTTAAATTCCACTTATACAGTTTATCACCAGTCACACACTTTAAATGTAGATGCAAGCACCATGTTCAAGCTTAATAGACCCAAAGCTAATTTTACACATTCTGTAAATATTTAAAGTTGTATATGTGTGTGTCTGTTCGTGCCCACCGGGGCTGCGGTGGTGGCGTTCCATCCAGATGTAGCAGTTGTTCTGTGCCACGCCGGTTTGGGAGTCCAGGAATGGCAGGCGAACGCTGCGTTCAGCGCACAGGCGGGCATTGTAGCTGCGGCACTGCTCAATGGCCTCCTTATAGAACTGGTCGCCCAACCTGCAGTGGGGGGGTGGACATTTGCAGCAGAGGTCAGTGACATCCGACGTGGTTGACAGAGAGGCACATGGCTCAGACACTAATGCCGGATCATATCACTAAATATGAATGTGACCACATCTGCAGTCTTGGAAATGCAGATTAAAGCCCTTTTAACATGTATGAATGCCCCAATAATGGTCTGTTGTCCTGGTTACACATCATTAGATTAGTTAGCTGAACCAGCTACAACATAATGGAAAGCACATCAATACGTACAAAAAGCAAAGCACTAGTTGCTTCTTTGTGATAAGAATGAGTCTGTAGGAGTATTTTAGCCATCACACTTTATCTACATAAAGATGCAAAACTGTCCTTTACAGACTCTCTCCAGTCCACATTCTTCTGTTAAAGTTTCTTCAATCTAGCTCACCATCTGAGAGAAGTTGTAGGAGGGAAAAAACCCAGTACAACCTAGTTACAACAGTGTGACAACTCTGCTTCTCCCACAGCTAAAGTTAAACATATTATTACCTCTGTGGGCTCTGAGTGGGATCTGACTCTAGATAGGCCCTGAGCTACCCCGCCGTTGTCCGTGTTACATTATCACCACGCAGAATCCGAGTGTCTCGTATTAAGTCGCTCCTGTGATCAGAAAGACTCTCCTACTTAGTTCTACTTTTCTTGGTGCCAGTGAGATTTTGGCAGTCCCTCAGGGTTTCAACGTTAATATTCAGAGTGAAATGGGGGAGGATATCTCACATTCAAGCCCTCAATCGCTGCCACACGCCTGGTATGGTAATTAGCCTACTTAATTAATCTCAGCAGAGTGCCTAGCACAAGGGCAGGTTCTAATTTGACTATATCAAAGACGGGGGTAAAGGCTAGAACTCCGAAATCATCTCATGCTAGTACTGGATGTGATTTCAACATGCTGCTGATGTATCACAGGGCCAACACGGCAAGTAATAACTAGTGGTTCTCCTAGCACAAGCATCTCCACAGCCGCATTAATGAAGTTCCTCCACGTGTTCCCAATTACAACATTAGGAAGACGGCCATTTTGAAGTGAAACTAATGAGCTGCAGGCTGCAAGTCGCGCCTGGAATGTTAAAACCAGACCTGGGGGTGGAGGCAGGAGTCTGATTTGTCAGCGTCCCGCTCTCCCACTTGCTCCCCCTCTCCATCTTTACCCTAACCCCTTTATGAGGTGACTTCTGGCGACATACGAGCAGCAACGTTAGGAATGAAGCCCCGTACAAAGCCCAATGCTCTGCGGTTCAGACAAAGCCACAGTGTGTGAGGCTCCTGGGAAAGAGAGGCTTCGCATCAGTGTGACTGAGAAGAGTAAACAGTCACAGGTACAGTGCGAGACTAGGGAGGGGGGTGAAAAGGTGTGAGAAAGATGAGGGAGAGAGCTCAAGCATAATAAAAACAAGACACAGAGTCCAAGGAGATTCAACTCGAAGGGAGGAGGTTAAAATTCAACTAGGATGTTACAATTCTATTAAGGTACTAACTTCATTGTAGTAAACATTCAAGTACAAGTACTGTCCTGGGTCTTGTCAAGGTGCTCGCACTGTGCTTCTGAGAAAATAAAAATGTGAATAAGAATCCTAACAACCCCCAAGAAAAAGTCACATCCTCAATAGCATCATAAAGGATTTTTTAAAAGCTAAATATACAGCTTATAAAAAGAACAACTGACAGCTGTGTTCTGGAGACTGATTCCATATGTGGTGCAAAGTATTTTCAATTTCAAACAGAAAGTGAAGTCATCCGTATGCCTGACCACCATTCCTTGATATCAACACAGCTCTGACGGGACATAGTGTCACATATCAGTTTACTAAATGTACGCCGGCTGTAAATGGTCCCTGAAGCATTCTCAGCTACAAACCCAAAGGGGATGTGCCGCGAAGTGCCAAGAAAGCAGCAGCACCCCTGAGATCACCTCCAAGTCCAACAGTCTGAGGGAGGTGACACCGCTTCGCCATGGATACACTCGCATAGGCTGAGTCAGGGGGAGATGGTGAGAGAGAAAATGAGTGGCGGCAGAGTTCTGGTGGGTGTTGGTGGTCTGTGCACGCCATGCTCTCAATCTGAGCCTCGGCACTCTGAGCAGCAGGTGCACTGGTTTAGGTGAGAGACCTTTCTAGCACTTGTAATAAGTGACAAAACCCATGCTTCTAAAAGAGCCAGGGGGGTGTGGGGGGGGTGCAGTCATACTCTGTCTCTGTGTCAGGACTCACTGTTTCCCCTATTGTTGGGTCTGAGACAGGCTTCTCTTTTGCACTCTGAAGCAGTTAATGATAATCCCACTTTATTCCAACATGAGTCTTATTTTCCATACAATTGAGTCAGTTTTCACAAAGAATAAAAAGGTGTTGGTAGGACTTAGCAACATGTCCATTTTTATCAGTGTCATGGAGAATTCACCATTTGAATCAATTTTTTTCTGCTGATCACTGACATCAAACACTTATAACATATTTTGTTCATCAAAATTACATATTGTATTAGTATAGTATGATACTATACTAATACTATTAGTATCAACAAAAAGTGACAAAAAGGCACTTGCAAGCCTTTGAAAATATATTAGATGAAACTAATTTGTATTTATGTCTAAATATGTCTCTCTTGTCATTGCCTAATGGTGTGTTAGGCAATGACAAGAGAGATATTCACAGTGAATATTTTACAACAAATAAAGAATGCATTTGTTTTGAACAAGAAAGGTCTCCAGAGGAAAACTAATCTTGATTTAGAGATTTAGGCATTTTTCAGACTGTTCAAAACAAGAATTTAATAAGCCACATTAATTCCAGTCCTACAGATGTAAGTAAATAAATAAATAAATAAATAAATAAATAAATAAATAAATAAAATCATGTCTGAAACCATCAGTTTATATTAACATCACAATTTACACATAGACCTCATGGATCAACTCTGACCTGCCCGACTTGCCTTCATTTTAACAACATATTTTCCTATGACATTATTTTTTTCCCTACTGTCATTTTCAAATATCGTCATTTACATCATCTGGCTAAACAGGTGGTTGTTTACAAACTGACTGATCATCTGACCACTTGTCTCTTGCGTCATTTCATTTAGGCATGTTGATTTTCCCGTGTTCCAGACCTTAGTTTTCACTTTAGTGGGTCTAATGTTATCACAGCTGATAGAAATCCTGGTTAAAAGTACAAAAACAACATCCAAGCTGGGATAAAACCTAGTTATCCCTTAAAGTCTGCCAAGAGATGACAAAGTCATAGTGGAACAGAAATACACAATGCATTTCAGAGGTATGTGATTCATATCTTCAGTATCTTAGCTGAGCAGAGAAGGTGAGTGTGCTTATAAGGGCGAGGAACAAAAGCAAATCTTGCGGCCAGTGGGGCCTCCACTATCAGCATGTTCCTGTCAACGGTCCCCTGTGTCACATGGCTGTGTCCATAATGTGAGCATGTGTCAACACTCATTTTGCATATTTGGCTACAAACTAGAGTTTGTGGGAAAGAAACCATCATAAGCGAAGTAGAAAAGTCTAAAATGACACCGAGTTAAACTGAATTGAACTGTTGGCCTATTAAACAATGATAAAAAGGACATTTATTTATTTATTTAACCTTTATTTAACCAGATAAAATCATGTGTTTGCAGACATGATGTTTAAACAATTCTAGCGTCCTCTGGTCGACTCCGAGGGTGTTTCAAGTTTGCAGGTGCAGAGCTCCTTCACAGGAAGCTTGAGCTACCACATAACAAGAAATGGGGAGGAGGGGGAGGAGAAGGAGGAGGGTCTACAGAGTGACTGCATCCTGACAACAACTTGTGATTACACCAATCAGAACAACACAGTCTGGGCGAGGGCAGGAGTGAACCAGACCATACACCTCCACACTGCAGAGCCAACAAACAGCAGGCCTGACTCACTCACTCCCAAAATCTACACAACACTGATGGCATGAGGCTGATGAATGGGAAGGGTCTGGCTGATCAGGAGTCAGGAGAGCTAGGACAGGAAGATGAGTCCGACACACAGAAAAGTCCAGCTGTGGCTACAATTTTAATGAGCAGCTCCATGAGCTTCTTTATTAATTAAATATTCCAGACTCCATTTTAATCAGCCGATTCTAGAGATTACGTCCTCCCATGCTCAAATGAGGGACAGACCTCACAGACATGCACAGGCTTGCAGGCTGCAGCTTCATCTGCCACATCTCCACACAGCAAAGTCAAAGCAGCGTTTCATTTCCCTAAAGTGAATCATCTTAATACAAAAAAAGGTCAAACTGGTCCACAGGAGGAACATCCAATTAGTGTCAAGTGTGACTAATTATAATCTGACAAACGTGTGAAATGAAGTCAGAAACCCGAGACAGAGGCTAATTATAGCAGATTGAAACACTTCATTAAGCACAGCTTATAGCAAGGAGACATTCCACATCAGAATGCTAAAACGTCTCAGAGATGAAACAGCAACTTGACAGCAGACACACACTGAAGCTGGATGGGACACAAAACAGATGAAACAGCCCAACAAGATAATAATAAAATGGACTTTAGTGTAATCATCCTGCTCCTCATTCCAAAAAACACAGAGAATGTAAGGAGCTACATGTAGGTAGCATTTATTTGTCATTAGACTGAGCATTTTTGCCTTGAAGTGCTTCACAGAGCTGCTCAGGTGTCAGCAGACTGTGACTGTATGTTGGACTATTCCCCACTGGGTAAATCTGTGACGGTGAAACAGGGCTTTGTATGCTCAGTTGACTAATGTACGAGGATTTGACAAAAAAAAAAAATTCTGCACACAGCCAACATCCTGAGCATCCTTTGCTGTGTGCAGGTGGGTGGTTTGCATCCATGAGCTCTGTTCTCTAAGCTGTTTTATCTGACAACTCAAATACCTGCCATCCTTCACAATATGACACATTCTAAACCACATCACTAAGCCATACCAGGTGCAATTTACCTGCTCATATTATAACTAATTCTCCCATAACTAGGAACTAAGTTGACATCAAATACCTACAGCTCAAAAACACCATGATGCATCCATTCCTAGGTAGTAACAATGTCATACTAACAATAGCAACAGTGTGGGTGATGAGCAAGGTGTTGTGTGGTCCACAGTCCACGGAGGTGCCAGGGTACCTCTGTGGAGGAGCAGATGGTTCTCCTGCTTGTGCCCAACACTTCCTCTCTGTCGGAGCATCTCTCTGACAGATGGGCCCAGGATCCTGGACCAAGCTAATCTCCAGCACTCCTCCACTTAAAGGCACAGTGGAGTGGAGTGGAGCCTGCTCTACCTCCACAGTCCCAAAGAGCCGTGATCATCACTACCCACTATCACCACGGGCTCAAATCTGTCACGTCCAACTGAAGGTTATTTCAGGAAACGTCAAGTTCTAATCACTTTAAGTACCAACATGACAGGACAGAGGAGTCTGGCTGTGTCTTAATATGTCTACCAGTGGAATAGGTAAAACAATACAGAAGAACAAAGGAGAAACGGGGGGAAAGGTGGAGCATTTCGTTGAAGTTAAGAGATAAAAACGACTATTGCATGCTCCAATTGAGCACAGAGTCGGGCTTTATTTTCAACGCCACACACAAAATGCTGTCACTTTTGTCGATTTCGCCAGCAGCAAAGCATGCAAATACAAAATGCCTCCTCCCTTTGCTTGCTTGCTCGCCTGCCTGCTTGCTTTACCGGGTCCTGACCACGTCTGCGCTCACAGGAGCCAAAGTTGACATGTCGACAATTCACACCAACTGTAAACGAGTTTCGGAATGTCAGATGATATTCGAGTGCTGTGCCCAACCGAGCACGAACAAAATCGGCTTTTAATTATTCGGCGCAGCGCAAAGGCACGTTGTCGACAGTTTTCAAATAAATTTATAGCCCAGGAAAGACGACACTGTTCTGTTGAATGCACAGCCGTTTGAAGGAAAAGCTTTGCTAGTGCAGACACAATGCCAAGCAGCCATACGAACATGTTTAAGACTAAATGTTCAAATCTTCTGAAATAAAAAGAACTATACAGTACGAGGCTACTTTGCCATGCAAGAAGTAGACAAAATGAATTTAGACAGCTTAATGTGTCATATGCACACGACAGGAAATCACATGCACGAACAGCCGCTTTTAAAGTACGACTTGGCAACAAAGTAATTATTCACAATTTCCTCAATGTCTAAATTACTTACGCTTTTAGTGGATTCTGAATGACAGCCGCCATTTTGCTACAATGTAACGCAATATCGGCGTCTTGCAGTTCTGAGGGAAACCTACGGGAATGGACCAATCAGAGCTCGGCTTGGATTCGTGGACCAATACATTTGCAGCGGACGCGAATGGGGCGTGGCCTAATGGGGTAAACTGTCAAAATTATTTTAAAGGGTTTTCCCTTGTATTTATATTGTACACAACTGAATTACAGTACTTTTAAAGAGACCCTCACTGGAGCTTGGAAAGATATCAAGAGCGGTTTCCTGTTTGGTGAACTGAGACCATGCAGTGCAAGTGGCACAGAATATCAACATGGAAGCTTGTGTTTAATTATTTATTAAAATAATTATGAATCATTTATCATCATCAATAAGCACCAAGCAAATAATTTTCCCTCACTTTATCTGAAGCCGCAGCGTTGGAGAGGAATGGTAGCAAGGCTCTTAATACACAGGCATGCACACAATCTCTTCCTCCCACATACAATAAGTGGTTTGACACAGAGATTTACACAAAAAAAATACACACACGAAAGACATGGAGGCAATTTCAGATTACATTTTGACAGATGGGATCCGATACATCTTTAATCTTATGCAAATCTTCCATCAGTTTGGGACCCGCACATAAATGTTTCAAGTTAGGTTATATTTCCATTAGTTTAAAATTCATGAGTCATTCCTGTTTGATTTGTAGGTGAGGAGTGTTGATGATAGCACTCGACATACTCAAAAACACTGAACATGAAAGGTATCCCTCAAACACCACAAAAGATATCTGAAGCAACACGCTGCACACATTTGCATGGGAATGGACTCCAGTACAAGTAATCTGACATGATCTATTTCCTATTATATCCTGTGCAATATTTGCGTTTGAGAGGAGGGTGAGTATGATGCAATGTTCAGACGCATAAATCTATTTTGAGACAAGGTAGACACAACATCTTCCCAGACATCATAACCAATAGTTCCACTTAAGGGGCAAAGGGAGATGTAACGTTATCTACATAGCTTACAAGCAACAAAGACATTTTCATTTTAACAATAAAATACACCCATATGAGTTAAAAGGCATCACCTTGTGCTTTGTATGCTTTCTGGGTGTAATGATGTCATTACAAAGTCATAAAAAATAGTAATGATGCAAGATGTACTTTTGAAAAATTAAAGCTCTTGGTTACTAAACGTGTTTCAGCATCCTGTCGACTGTCACATTTGACCAAAAACATGGAGAAAAAAGCGTGGTTCGCATACAGTCACTACAAAGAATATAAATATTAATACAGTAACTAATGTCAAGCATAAACAGCAATTATACTTAAAAAAAAAATACAACATAGTTCAATAACAGATGAAAAACAACTGTGAAGCTCCAAAACAACAAAAATGTATTTAGTTTGTCAAGAGTCCTTATCCGGTCACATACGGACCTGGAGGTGTGAAGGTAAGTGCTCTGAAGACAAATATGAGTATCTATAAATACTTTGAAAACAATTTAGTGTGTCATGAAAACAAAGCTGAGACATGAGATACATAACTTTTATAATGTGTACACAGAAAATGCCGCTTGGTAGAGAGATTGTGAGGTTTATTCAGAGAATCTCCTCTGAATAAATAAAAGGCCATGAATCTCTGTCAAACTATCATGCATGCCAGAGTGCTAAAAAATAATGCTAAGTACTTTTATTTCATCTTCAGTACATAAATAATCTTCCACATTTCAATTGTACACTCCTCTAACATACGTAGCTCTATGTCTTCATACAACCACAAAGTACATGATCAAATATTAACATTACACAAGCACAGACACAGTGACCTGAATGATTTTTGGCACACCAGATATCCGCCTTACTAGAACTACTGGAGATTTTTAACTCAGTGCAAGGACTGATGATGTACTGGTTAATCACCTGGATATCTGGTTTTTGGCCATTGTAAGCAACAGCCTATAACAGCTGAAAAAAGGCTTAGTGCAAAAACTAAAATGTTGCAATACAGCATGCAAAGGAACCTGCAGGTATATCTGCATGGATATAAAATTTCTCCTTGCCATTACAATACGACATCAGAAAAAACAATGCTCAATGATAAGGATTACTAAAACCTAATCAAACAAACCCCACAGGGTTCTCAGCTATCTAATATTTTTAAATGATACATTTTTTTTTTTTTTAGATTTTCCGATAGTAGAAAAATAGCTCAACAGCCTTATGTAACAGAGAATTTGGGATTTGTGTCAATAAGAATCAAAATAGTCACTCAGTTAATCTGAGTGGAAATGACGACCTCACACTTGATCAAGTAACTCACATATTCTGGCTGTTCTAAAAGGCCACAGGAACTCTGAAATCCCAAATCTGTTAAATGTCCTACGTCTGACTAAAGCTTCCTTGCCACAGATACAAGACAGAACCTTTGTAGTAACAGAGGTATAGCAGTGACAGACTGCGAGCTGAGTGAGCCATTGGTTCTCTCTGGTGATCTGAGGAAGGAAGGCCATCCCTGTTAAAGTTCCCCGGGTTTCTGGTTGCAGCTGGTGCACACGCGCACAGGGTGGTCCCAGCCTCGCGACGGAACCGGACGGCGCTCCGGGGAACAGTCGTCGCACACTCCTTGGCCACAGGCGCGGCAGTGGTGCTTGGACAGCTTGGCAGTGAAGTCGCGCTGGCAGTTGTGACAGGACAGGATGTCCTGGTCAGGCACCCAGTAGGCAGGACGGGCTGCATCTTTCACTAAACCTTAAAGGGAACACATGGTATAAATACACAGACACAAACAGAGGCACTTACAGGCCCTTCAGTTCTCAGTTACAATTTCATTCTATACTTTTTCCCTCTTCTTCAATCCTGTTTGAAATAACTGTAATTCCGAGTCTGAAGTCCTCACTGCCTTGTCTCTGGTATCCATGGAAACGTTGAAACCAGGTTTAGATTTGGAAATAAGTGGGCAAATTTTGTCGTGCCTTGAGCAGACATTCCTCTGAGGAAGGGGTAGTGTTGGATATCATGACAAGAACTATTTTTTCTTAAATAATCATACATATTGGTCCACAGAAGTCGTACATTGAAAATAATGTACAGATTTTATGTTTTTAATGATAGATGTGTGTAACAACAAATTTAGAGACAAAAATCGGACTATATATTGTAAGGTTCACTTAAGTTATTCCACAAAAAGCCACATTCAGTCTAGTGATTATGTAGTAGATGCTCTGTTCATATGACAAGCACTGAGCAGATAAGACAGAAATATACCATAAAAATGTTAGCCTCTGGAAACTGATTTAAGTAAGGTGCATATTGTAATTGCAGAAAGTTAAAAAAAAAACAACACACAGTCACTATTGCACATTTAAAAATACATGCTCTGTAAAAAAATATGTGAACATGAATATCAGTAAGTCTTGACTAAATTACAAAAAAAGGTCAGTCTAAACATGTGATAGGAAGACTCATAAAATGAAATAGGTGGTGACTGGTCATCTGCTGGGCCTCACCTTTGTACTAGGACTGAGAAACACACACAAGAACTGACAGCCTGTGTTAAACATTATGAAGAGCACAACGTGGCTGTGCTGCTGCTGCTGCTATGTCCTGAAACAACTGTCAAAGGGAGGGTTTGGCTCTGTGGCAGTGTGTGTAGGAGGATTTCAATTTTGCAGTGTAAGAACATTTTTTCTTGGCAAAAATTATAAATGAATGACAAATGCAAAGTCTCTATTAGAGAAGAAATCATTTTTCTCGTTTCAGAGCTACTGACTATACTATATAAACTATATCATATCAAAATTATAATTTCAGTATCACTCATGAGTTTCTTGAAAACAAGTGGGCATATCTTTGGATTTGGACTGTTTTCAGCTCATTAGCTGTATGATTGAGTGCTTGTTTCCTTGAAATGTCTGTGACATTTTTATGGCATACAGTAAACGACTGGGAATCTGTGAGGATTTGGATATTTTACAAGTTTTATTACAACTAGGTCATTAGGGCATTCTATGTTCCGTATAAGGGAGACTTGGCTGGTAAGATTACTGCCTAACATCTTTGAAAGTTCAAACTAGAAATAAGACCTCACTCCTTTTCAGTCTTCTGTAAATAAGCACAATCCACCTCTACCACCAGAGGGCAATGTGTACATAAACTCACATTTACTGGGTCACTTATTCCTCTTAGATAATAACCATATAATGGTTTTGTTTTGCTCAACACTCACCAAGTGGGATGTCAATAGCAGTGACCACGACCCCTATGGTGTTTGTCACTGCTTCTCCAACCTTCCTGGCGAGGTTTCCACCTTCCTCCTCCTCAAGCTCTGCTTCAATCACCTCTGCACCATGAACAAAACCCTTGTTAAAGCCAAACTTTCTCAAATGTTTAATGGTGCAAGGAAACAAAAAATAGGGGATACTTGACATTACTGAGAATGTGTGTACCTGCATAAGAAGCTCTCTGTTCAAAGCAGACATCACAGACTCTGACAGGGGCGAGACCCCAGCCTCTCTCGGGAACAGGCGCAGATTTAGAAGAGCAGCCATCACAGAAACCCTCCCCACAGGCACGGCAGTGATGCTTGGTGTCGTTGTCCTGGAAGACTGTGTGACACTTATGGCACACCTTATGTGACATAAAAAATAATAAGATCATTTTTTTGGCTGACAGCAGGAGGAAAGAGTGTGCAATCTGCATCTTTCCAAGTTTTATCTTGTGACCTGCAAACAGATTGTGTAATAGCACAGATCACCACAGGCAGTAAACATCCCCTCTGGACATGAAAGTGTTGACTTGGCCGTTAGTGGCGGGTGGCAGAGGGTGGGGCTGTGCGTGTCACTCACCAAGATGAGGGAGTTGGGTTTCCAGTAGGCTGGGGCGATCTGATCAGTCAGCCAAGAGGTGACGGCCTTGGCAGGTTTAACACTGAGCTCTGACACAGACTGGGCCACTAGGTTGACCCCATCCAGAAGACGCTGCGCTGCATTGCTGTTGTCTTTTAAAAAGCCATTTGACTGCAATTACAAAGAGATAAATATGAAAACATTGTTATAGGTTAGCATGCATAAGCAATAACAAGGAAATAGATCCAATTACCAGATAATCACAATAAAAACATATTCCTCTTACCCCTGGCCATACATGTTGGATCTCAGTGCGGACAACTGTGTCTACTGGGTCTTGGTTCCCGTACCAGTATTGACGGCTTCTATAGATCACTCCACAAGTGGGACATTCAATAACATACCTGTACATGCAGATAAAAGTGTTGGTTTTAGTCAAATAAAATAATAAAACTAATTTAAAGCAGTAGACCTTTTGACTTTTTTTTGCTTTGCTTTCTAACAAGTAGGTTAGAGTGAATCAAAAAATGAGATTTTAGGTCAGTGTCTGGGACACACTTGCTAAAATTAGGCTGCGTATAGGTAACATAAGCCAGACCAAAGCCTGGTTACACATGACCTCCCAGGTCATGAGTCTCCCACTCACCCAGACCAGGCATATTTGGCAAGGCCCATCCACGGAGAATCTGAGGAGGCAGAGGTCTTTGGGACAACTATGACCTCATTTCCTCCTTCGTAGCAAGCCTAAAATGATGCAACACATCGTCATTTTACTTTCCTGCTCACTGGTCGTGGATCAGGAGAAATAAGTATTCAAGGTGTGTTTTAACAATATATATGAGTCACTGTGCTTACCTTGCAGGTATAAATGCGATTATCATACTGAGCAGAATAACGACAGCGATGTTTCGCCTCATGGCACATTCCTTCTCCTAAATGATTCATGCTGTTCTTACATCCAGATCTGGGATGACGATATTAAATCAGAATGTTAAGTGAAATATGTAGGAAGGGGTGGTTGTGGATTTAAAGGTTACCAAAGCAGGAAGTACTGACCCACAACTGAGGCATATGCTGGAACAGGTGAAGTACTCATCAGGAAAGAAGCAGCTGTGAGCAACCAGCTCCCCTGCAATTTCCCCATTAAAGCGCTCGCTCAGCGCCTGGAGGAAAATCAGGCATCAAAACAAATATATTCAAATAATTAAACACTTAACAGTAAACTAAAGCTTATATAAATCTAAATGCATAATTTCATCCAATTTCAGAAACCAGTAACAATGTATCTGGTCTATTCTGATTTTTCTTTAATAACAATAAACAGTACAGTAGACCGAGCCCTACCTGCAGGGCTTTGAAGATGACAACCGGTGTACGTGGGGAGCGGGTGGCATTGTTATCTAAGAGCTGCTCCAGTTTATTCTGCAGGCCACAGAAGTCAGTCGGGGGATTGAGGGTCTGTGTGCCCCAGTACTGAACAGAACTAAAGGCTTCTGGAAAACGAGAGACCTTTCTGAAGCGCTCCAACAGCAGCCGATCTACTGACTCGGATGACTTATCTAAAACGACAAACACACAGAGTTTTGTTGACTACAAAAACAATCTGGCAGTAAATGCACATACTCAAAATGCAGGTTATTAAAATCAAATAAAACATGCTCTTTAGATTTTTTTTTTCTAGCCATGTTTAAGGAAAGTGCTAGCACAAAAAATTATATGCACTTTACATTCATAGTTTACTGTACTAATGTTTAGGACTTGTGTTCATATTCATTTGAAATTAAGTGCACAACTATTTTATTTTGTGTGATCAGTTTGACAGCACATGAAACATGACCCGGGTAATGCAGCAAGATAAGGTAGATAAGGTAGTAAAGGTCTTCTATTTTTGTCAGAAATGTAATTGTGGCTTTGCAATGGAGGGCATTCTCTTAAACGAAACCCACACTAGTAACACAAAGGCAATGCAAACCTAAAATAAAACTACAAACCCTTATAGTGAGCACACTCACCATAAGGGTTTACTCTCAAGCAAATTACAAGTCTCTGCAAGTTGTTTTTCATTTCCTTTCACTATATAAAGTAAGAGTTAAGAAAATGTAAATCACCAAGACACACACCGCAAAAAAGTGTTTTAAAAAAGCTATGATCTTCACCCTAAATACCTTCCAGACAAAACGCATATTTCTCTCAAATCAAAAAACAAGTGTTTAGACATTTTTCAAATGGTTAGAATTCCAGCCCCTAACAATCAAAGCTAATGTTTGTTAAACCTGTAATTTTGCTGGTTTGCACTGCTTCACATTCCTTATAACACTGGACATTTGCACATTGATAATAGAGGTTAAATGCATTGATTGACAGATTTATAACTGATAAAATAACCATGTCCAAGTAATTAATAGGAGCACATGTGGATAAAAGATCTGTCATGGTTTTTACCTGAACCTAGTAACTTAGTGTGGACTGTTTCATGGAAGATGACAACCGCAGGACCCAAAGTGGACAGAGGGACATCCAGACCACAGCGAGCTGTTGTGGCCTTCAGTTCCTTAGTGAAATGCCTCAAGTAAGCTTCAGAAGCATCACCGAGGAATTTGAAGAGATCGTCGTGAAGACGGTCTGCATGGGTTCGATAAATGATGAGATCAGAGATGGCGAGCACCTTGAGGAGAAGACGGGTTCTCTGGCCCTGTTTGGAACTGTTCCCAAGAAGCCCCTCTGTATCAATCACCACTACTTTATGAATGGGGTCAAAGGCCGTCCACACACCCACTGTACACGACTCCTGTGTAGGAGATGTCTTGAACACTTCTCTCCCCATGAAAAATGTGTGGTTCAAGGTGTGAGATTTGCCTTCTCCAGTGTTTCCAAAAATGGATACCACCTTCAGCAACTGGTCTGGGTTGCAGTTCAGCTTCTTAAGAAATGAAGCTTCGTCTTTTATCTTAAGAAGAAAAGGACAAAGTGAAAATGAGTAAAATAAACACAATGTCACAGATTATTCAAATGTTTGAGTGAATGGCATTACTTACTTGCATTTCTTCATTTTCATCAACTAGAAGAAAGCTGGACACCCTCTCCAAAAGTTTTGCATTCTGAGATTTTGTGTCATCAACTTTTTGGACAGCGGGTGGAGCAGGCGTCTGTGCAGAGTTTACCCCTGCTGGTTTGGGTGGTGGAGGATAAGAGGTGAGCTGGTGTTTCTTCTTATTGCCTCCACTGTGGGTGCGTTTCTGGCAGTCTTGACACAAGTTAAGTTTGCAGTTCTGGCAGCGAAACACAGCTCTATGCCTATTCCCATTGTCTCCATTACCTCCTTTACAGTTGTCACAGTATGGGACGTGGCCAGGACCTATCTGAACTCGCTCATGGTTCTTCAGGCGTTCCTGACTGTGGAGCTCAAGCTCACAGTGAACACACTGCAAGCTTCTGCATTCATCACACTCAAAAGCAGCCTCTTCAGAGCCACCACAGGCATAACTTTCTTGACATATCAGGCTAGTATTGACTCCCTTTTCAGAAGATGAGCCATGCCCACTCATCGTTTCACACAAGGTAAACTTAAATAAAGAAGCAGTGCTTATTGGACAAGCTTTAACAGCAGCACCAGTAATGTCCAATAATTAAATGCACAAAATGTCGTAATAATGACAACTGTACTGCTGAAAAACAGTAACTAAGTTAGCTTAAAACAGCTGCATGTTTAACAGAGTTAATAATTTCACTTTAACAACACATCCACAAAAAATATAATTTAGAGATAAAATATCAACACTTCAAACGCGTTTATACTGACAGTAATAGCGAATCAATTTTTTTAAATTGTCGACTTCAGCTGCACTTGTGTCTCTTTGCTAATAACAATTGTCTTGTTCGTGCATCAAAGTTCACTATTTGTTGCAACGTTCAATATCTTTAAGGTCAGCATATAAAACTCTGAAATACTACAGAAATAAGTGCAGATACTCAGAAACAACCAACACAATGAACTCTCCCTGAAAAGATGAATGTGCAAATGTTGATGCTAACAACAGGCTAGCTAGCAAACTGACCGCAAACAGCTCACAGGCTAACTCGATTGATCCAAAGGAAGAATACTTAGCTTACGACTAGCTGGCTTAGACTGATAGTTTAGACTTTTCCCCCCAAAGAAAGCTGTTATTTGCGAGTGAGTAAGCCTCAACAGTTCAGAGCCGTTCACACCAGCAGCTAGCCTCCAGTCTGTCAACTGAGCTGGAACATATCAACAAAAACAACAGCCAGTCGATTTCAAAAGCTCGGATATCCGCGGTCTAGCACGCAAAACGGGAGGGAAATCCGCGATTTAACTACGTTTAAAAGTCTTTTAAAAAGTGTTGCTGTTTTTAAATCCTTCCGAGCCGTGTCATTGTTTTGTTCTTCAGCCCCCTCCCTGGCAGATTTCTGTCGCTACGTTATTTTGTTGCCAGGTCACATCAGCTGATCAGATTATTTTCAGTCACAGGGTCAGAGGAGGGTGAAGTGGCGTTGCATCATGGGAAATGAAGTTTTCCAAGGCAGTATTCTGTGCCATATATATGTGGAGCTCCGTTTCTTTCTTTCTTTCTTTCTTTCTTTCTTTCTTTCTTTCTTTCTTTCTTT